>WOGP01005185.1:0-13351 GCA_015342065.1 Leptinotarsa undecemlineata
AACAGCTTGTATACCACTATAGTAAATTCCGACCTGGGTAAAAACATATTCATTTTTGGTACAGATATGATTGATTGATAATATGTTTATTGTTTAAGAATACATTCTTGTTACAAACACGATGTCAACATGAAGTATAAGATGTGAAGTATATGTGTAGAAAATATAAATGATTAAAATGAAATATAAACTATATATACATACATATGAAGAGGTTACTTGACAAGAACTAGGACAACGAATAAAAATATATGTTTCACATACAGTTCAATCGTAGTTCTAAATTACAGGGCATCATTAAAATATTCTTGTAGGTCATAATAGGCTTTATCACTTAATAGTTTTGTACATTTATTTCTAAATATGATGAAAGGAGTATCTTTGATTTCATTGGTAAGTTTATTGTATAAACTAATTCCATTATATATCAACGAGTTTTGAACCAAACATGTTTTTGGAATTGGTAGACTTAGTTCATTTGACCGTCGTGTATGGTATGTGGCTGTAGCTGTAGATTCATCGGTCTCCCTGTTTTCATGTATAATTGACACGGTTTCCAATATAAATATTGAAATAACCGTAAGGATTCTATGTTATCGAAAAAAAAGGGTTTACATGAATCAGGGTTTACATGAATCCCGCCATTTCGCTTTACATAAATAAGTACTTGTTAGCCCTTTTCTGCAAGACATAAACCGACTGCATAAGTTGTTTACTGCAAACACCCCAAAAGGGTATACCATACCTTAGATGAGATTCTATTAAGGCATAGTACACTACTTTCGCTGCAGCAACCCCAGTTCCTTTGAGATATTTCTCAGTGCGAAACATCCTGATGCCAATTTTTTGTTGATGTGTGCAATATGCTGACACAATTTTAAATTTTCATCTAAATAAATTCCCAAAAATTTCCAAGTTGAGTTATTTTTCATTGTGTTATTGTCTAGGGGTATATCAGGTATATTACACTTGAATGCTAATATATTTGTTTTGTTAGTATTGAATGATAGAAGATTCGATTCAAACCAATTCTTCACTTTTTTCATGTCTTGGCACATTTTGTTATGTAATCTGTTTTTTCCTTGTCATGCCACACTAATGTGGTGTCGTCAGCAAATAAGGTAAAGCTTCCTGTAATCAATATGTTGGTCAAATCATTAATGTATAACAGAAACAGTATAGGACCTAACACAGAGCCTTGAGGTACTCCACAATTTATCTCTCCCACTTCAGAGTTAGATGACATTCTTACAAATTGTTTTCTGTCAGAAAGGTATGAAATAATCCAAATATGACTGTTGTCCCTTAAACCATATCTTATGAGTTTCTGAAGCAATATGACACAGTCAATGTGTGACTTTGGATAAGTCACAAAACACTGCTGCAGTGGCTTCCCCGCTGTTGGTTATACACCAATTGCAATAATGTTGATATAGCTTCACTTGTAGTCTTAAAATTCTGAAAGCCATACTGATGTGTACTCAATTATTTTTGCCAAGGTTGGGATGAACGATATAGGCCTAAAGTTTGCTGGATCTTCATTATTGCCACCTTTATGGAGAGGAATGACAACCGAGGTTTCGAGAATTGAAGGAAATGTTCCTTGCTTGAAGGAGTTGTTAATCAGTTCAACAAATATATTGAGCGCAGTCTCAGGAAGACTTTTAACAGAAATTTCATCAAAGCCAGATGCTTTCTTATTTTTTATGTTTCCTATCACTTCTTTCAATTCATTTATACTGATGTGGTGTAATGAAAACGTACTGTCTACTACATGAATACTTTATTTTGAAGTGAAATTGACAGATGAAATTTTCAAGATGGCGAGTGAGCGCCATCTGGGAAAAAAAATTAAATGGAAAGGGGGGTCTTGGGACACATCTTTTTGAAGATCCTAACAAATGCTTCACAACACTAGAATATAATGTCAATATCTTCAACTTTCATCTGTCAATTTCACTTCAAAATGAAGTATTCATGCATTAATTTCAGTATACCAAATTTAAATTTTTTGAGTTGACCCGTTAAAAAAATAAAAGGGAAGGGGGGGCGTCAATAAAGAAATGCACTGTATAGAGAGCTGTTCCTGGGTTGGGTATCAGTCTGTAGTTCTGATACTTGGGAACAGTGCTTGTTTGGGATTTTAGCTTTTTCAGTTGCGGTAAAGTATCTCATCAAAGCAACTTGAAATGATTCATGTAAGCTGCTGTTTATAATACAAGGGATATTAACTGAGGACCACTGTCGTTGATACCAATGAATAAAAAATAAATTTAAACAACAATTTAGTATCCAAAAACAAAATTACTCACTTGCTTCAACTGTTCCGCCAAGGAAGAAGGCGGCCCCACCGCTATACCCGTCCCCCTTCCAGCGACGTCGCTCCAAGGATCCGGACTTGGTTGCTGGAAAGTGCTGGTCTCTCTCTGGATGCTGGCATACACTACGCTCGAACTCTGATTCGAAACGGCACTCTGTTGTGTCGAGTACTGACTGGATTTCTGCGATTGAGTATTTTGCACCTGAGTATATTGCACTGTGTATTGGGATTCTTGAGCGCTGTTTTGTTGAGCGGAATAGTAGTGTTGTTGTTGATGTTGTTGCTGGATGACAGCGTTGAAGGAAGTCGGTCTTGAACTGGCCAAGCTGTGAGATTTTTGTTTGATTTCATTTGATTGGGCGAACACGGAATCGGTAACTTCATCAGAGGAGTTGTAGCTCTCGTCGAGGCCATAATCTGAGCTGCTGTTGCTTAAAGAGCCTTTTTTCACGCTCGGTAGCTGCCTGTTGCAACATAATTCAAATTGAGACATCCGAAACTGAATGTTTACACATTATTATGATATACGAAAGCAATGTTCAACAATTAAAACAGATTTCGTTTGTTCAATAACTATGGTATTGTCTTACCTGTTAGCTAGGGCACCCCTTCCTGCAAGTTCAGCCTTACTTTTACTGGCCGAGATATCCAGTAATTCGTGTGGCGGTACTGCCCTGTCAAATTCCTCTTTTATCGGCATTTTTCGTTCGACAGTTGCGGTTTTGTCATCGTCAGGACTTGCGTCTGATATTTCCGTATCGGAAAAATCAGGTTGTAGCGACTGGAACAGGGGTTTGGGGGGCTGCCTCTTGGACATTTTTGGTGTAACCTATTCCCGAATAAAAATAAAAAAAACATTAATGAAGACCTATATTTTGAAGACAATTTATGGAATTTCGTTTCAAGAATGAATAAATATAGTTTAAAAAATAAAAAACACGCTTTTAAAGAACAGCGAACTAAAAAATTGAAAATATTTTTTTAATAAGCTTAAAACAATAATAAACGAAAAATACTAGTATTATTGTGAAAAAAGCAACGGTCGCTTGATATACAAAAAATATGGCACAAAGCACCCATGCTTTTTTCACAATAATACTAGTATTTTTCGTTCGTTATTGTTTTAAGCTTATTTAAAAAAATATTTTTAACTTTTCAGTTCGATGATCTTTAAAAGCGTGTTTTTTAGTTGTTTGAACTATATTTATAATTCCTTTTTAAGTATGTTTCGTATGCTATAAAAGCGTGTTTTTTAGTCTTTCTAAGGTATATTTATTTTATCTAAACTTTGGAATCAATCGCCGTATATTGTTTAGAAAAATGACCATTGATATTTTTTGATTCCAGAGAGGGAACGTGAAAATCAGCTACCAAGCCCAAGGCAACAGGCGCATAAAGGAGGGTTACAAATAAGGCAGCAGGCGCGGGTGTTAATAAAAAATTAGCTTCGAGCGGTTGCAACCGGGCCTCTAGTTGGGAGATTATGAATCGCTGCTATCGTCGGATTTTGTTTCATTGGCTGGTTTGAAAACACCACATGTTACGTATATTTTAATTCTTTTGTTTTTTAAACAATTTGAAAGTTAAGGATCATTATGAGTTCATTAGACAGCTTTAGCAGAGAACTGAGTCACTTGGTTTCTGAATCGATGTCACAAAACAATCAATAATGCACTGTACGTTACTATAACGATGCAATGTCTAAAAGGTATAAGCAGATTTTCCCTAACCTCCTCTATATCTTTCCATTGAATGAATGTTTTCCAACAAACTGCTAATTTTGAAAGTGTCCTTTAATGGCTTTACATAAGAAAGCAGCAGCTAAACAAAATCGTCCGCCAAAATTTCATAAAACCAATTCAATTCAATTTTCTTCCAAGTAATGTATATATAAATTCTGGGTAACTGCCATTTTTGAGAAAAAAGTTCTAGAATAAATAAAGAGTCCCTTGGGATCCCAGATATAAATTTGGAGGTTTCTTTATGACGTAAATAGATCTTCGCTCAATATTGTTTTACGAATTCCAGTTTTGAACAAATATTCCAGACAAAGTAGAATCTGATGTATCAACAGAAGTCACGTCTGATGTACTCAAACTCTCACTGTCCTCGGGAAACTTAGTCGTAATTTTTTCCCAATACTTTCTGTATTTTTTACTTCTTTAGAACGATTTCTTTTTCGGTGGTATATAATATGTACGGTCTGTGTACCTTTTGATCTTCGAAAAACCTGTTCATTAACTTGAATTCCAACATCGAAGGTATTTTCCTTTGAACCTGCTTCATCAGACATGCTTTGATTTTCAGCGATATATTCGTTACAAGTATTTAACAAATAAATAATAACAAATGGTGGAGCTTTAGATGTATGGGCCGTCGGTCTATCAATCTGGCAATCAAATATATGCGGAATTACGCCTGGTTTCAATATAATTTTTCCCACTTTCATAGTTTTGACATGTAATTTTTCCAAGTCTTTTTCAACCTAAAATTCAAAGTAGTACTCAGAGTTAACTAAATTTTTTTATTAATCATTATCATTCATACTTACATTAAATGATCTTCGCAACAAAATCGCGCCCCCTTGGCAGATACAAAGTTAGCCCCCTGCATAGCGCGCTGCCATAACTTTCGTGATTTTAAGTTACTTGGCAGTGAAAATGAATTTATTTCTCGTGCAGTTACTGAAGAATTCTTGCATTTAGGAACGTTGCAATACTTGTAATGTCCTTTTTTATCATTATTCACATTCACGCAGTTGACATACTGCAGTAAACAATACGAAACTTACTTTCTGCGGATTTAGCACAAGTATTTCGCTTATCCGCCAGCACTCTCTTGTCGCCGAGTCGACTGATGTGACGTCAAGCTCGACCACGCCCCGTTTCGGTGAACGCCACATTCAGCAATTAATTTGAGGGGGAAGATAAACAGTGAAAATCAAGATTTTTTCAGATGTACTATTCGAAACATACACTTTCAAATTATGAAATGAATATTGAATATCTTCTCCGAGATTTCATATATTTTTCTGAAAATCTCTTTTCTCCACTTTATAACTCTGCAAAGGAATAGTTTTATATAGATGTTAGCTTTAATAAAGCCAGGGCTCGAATTCCCAAATGCCCCCCATGCCCCCTCTTGGGTTGAGTGCCCTAAATTGAAATCTTCTCCACACAGTTACTGTGTGCAGAATATTCCATCAAGTCCATCCACCCCTGCTCCTTCAGAGCGGTACTCACTTACTGATGGGCACTCTAGCAAAATTGACATCTGACCTCTTCTAGTCGAAAGTCATCCTTTAGGTGCTCTTACTTTATAATCATCATGTTTACTTTTATCGTGGCTTTCATGGGGTCACCAAAAACTAACCGGAGACGAGTGTCTTATGTCGCGAGCAAGTGTTGTTTCCCAGTGAATCTGAAAATGAAGTCAATTTGAAATCTGGTAAGGAAATTTGTATAGGTACTTACCGGAGCCGCCTAATAGCGACTCTCGGGGGTGGCCTCTGGTCCTGATTCGTTGGTCACTTATGTTTATCTCCCTCTCCGAATCTGGGGTCATTTCTGTTTAGCGCATTGTGTAGATCGCTTAGCGCTGGATTATTGTGAGCTCAAATGACATGTCAAACATGTCTTCTGCGGGTTGTCTCATATATGCGTTTCATAAGTTTTGTTGGGCAGATTTCGCCATTCCTATTATCTGCCGTACGTGATATTTTGTCTAAATTGACTACCAGGTATTTAGCTTCTGTGGCCCACGAAATCTCTTTTCCGGTAAAGGTGACGTTTCCTTCCGGGTGAACAGTATTGCCTGACTTTTGTCAGGGTTTATAGTGATCTTCCACTATGTTGCTGCAAGTACCTAGTGATGTGCGCTTGACTTGTTGATCTCGACAGCAAAGCTGTGTCGTCCGTGTAGAGTGCCAACTTGTTAAAGTTGTTCTCCGGCTTGGGCACGTCTACTGTGCATACAGAGAAGAGGTGTGGCAAACGGCCTGCACCTTGTTTAAAAAAAACTGTTTTTCCGTTAACCAGCTGTCGTATCCCTACAAACGGCAACCCTCAGAAGTCTAAACTTGTGCAAGCTAAGGATTAACGAGGTCTTATCTTTTAACGCGCGATTACTGCTTCCAGTAATCGCATGGAATATCCAAATGATGCTTGAGGCTCTATATTCATACGTTTTGCAAGGCTGCGCGTACAGGCTCCGCTCACCGCACAGCGAGCTCGCGTAGGTTCCGCTTATTGAACTTCGATGTGATTTTTCAACTTGTAAAATTTTTGAGAAAGGTTTATTCATTTCTTTGGCTTTGGACGTTGGTAATAGAATTAATTTTGTTCGTTCTTGATACTCAAGACGGTTCACTCTTTCTGAAATGACCTTCCCCGTACTGAAAGGAGCAAGTACTCCGAAAAAGATTTATCGGTGGTCGTCCCGACCACATGAAATTCATTTCTGCTTTTTATGTATAGGAAGTTACTTGCGACGAAAATTCCAAAAGTAAGACATGGTACAGATGCCTGAGGGTTTTTTTCAATTTCAAAAATAACCGCATCAACCGCGAAGGGTTATTAGAGGAGGACCAATTAGGTATAATTATATTTTATGTAATATATGAATAGATTTCAATAAGGTTACTAACGAGTTCAAGTTCCCCACGTCTAGGGCAGAATTGAGATTACTGGGAAGTCTTGCTTCTTGTCTTTCATATTCAAAAACTGGGCGCTCCAAGATAATGTATTTCACACTGTTGATTACACCACAAATATCACATTCCGCAACATATTCTTTCTTCACAAGGTGTTGGTGTGTTAATCTTGTGTGTCCGATTCCGAGGCGAGTAAAAATGACTTAATGTCTTCGTTGGGCTGATTGGTTCTGGAAGCGCATATCGGGATTTATCTCACGTAATTTATTTGATTCCATGAGCATCCATCTTTCTTTCCAAGTGTTTGCTATTATTTTCTTTATGATTTTGAAGTAATCTCAGTGGGAAATTTGTTCAAACAGTGTTGCGGAAGGAGTAACTAAAATTGCGAGCGACTGCATCAGCTTTCTCATTGCCTCTGATTCCAGTATGGGAAAGTATCCAGATTAGGTTAATACATTTTTGATTCGGCATTACCTTGGATATTATTTCCTTTATACGGACAAGTAGTGAATTGCTTGGGTATAACGGTCTGATTCCATGAATTGCACTGAGAGAATCGGTGATAATAACAGAGTTGCTTTCCAGTATGCTACGGCTTGATCTATGGCGTATAATTCACCTGTATAAACACTACAGATTGACGGCAGACGGTAGGCCAGCTCCGTATCTCTTGTAATGACGGCTGCTCCCACACAATCAGCAGATTTCAAAGCATTGGTGTATAAGTGATTCTATTCCTTGTAGTTGGAGATTATTTCAGAGAAAGTTTTTTGGATAAAACTTGGTGTGATATCATGTATCCTGTGGGTGGAGAGTTGGGTGTTATAGGATGGGATCTTTATGGTCCATGGTGGTGGAGAGCAGAAACCAAATGATATGACTTTTTTTTCACCGTAGTGTGCGCTAATCAGGCCCTATCCCCCGAAGCCCCGATACATTTGGTAGGGCGCACCAGCATTATCAACCAATGACCACTCCCCATTATTAATGACTACAGGATTATAAGGAATTTTTGACATTTTTGCGTAGAGTGGTAAAGCACCTTTATTACTTTGATTGAAAAGAAGGGGAAATCTGTTACTGAAGGTATAGTGATAGGCGGGGTTGTTTATTTTATCAGAAATTCTTGCAGCATACGTCATAGTCATGTATTCACGGCGAAGATCGAGAAGCTGTTCTCCTGCTTCGATAAGTAAACTTTCCACTGGGCTACTACGGTATGCTCCTAAGGCTATCCTAATGGCAGCATGTTGAATGACATCCAGCTGTTTAAGAGCTGACTTATTTGCAGTAGAGCATTTTAGATCTTATTAGCGCCAGATAGATGGTTAACAAAGTATTGCAGTCTCCTCCACAGGTGTGATTTGACAAGACCTTCATTAGATTCAAACCATTTTGACAAGATTGCTTAACATTGCGAATATGGGCGTTCCAATTCAGTTTGTAGTCAAACGTCATCCCAAGAAACTTCGTTTCTTCAACGAATTATAACTGTTGTCCATTATGTGTAAAGTTTGGGAAACTAGTTGCTTGCAATTTGGAAAATAGGAGGCATTTGGTCTTCGCTGGTGAAAATTGGAAATCTGTATTGAGAGACCAAAATTCCAGACTTGATATTGCCTCCTGAAGAAATGTCCACTGACAAATAGGACTAGGTCATCTGCGTATAGCAGCCCTTTGACTGATGGGGATTTGATATTCTTCAAGATGTCGTTGATAGTTATGAGGAAGAGAGTGTCGCTGAGTGATGATCCCTGAGGGGTTCCGTTTTTGAGGTACTTTTCCTCAGAGTTAATGCCATTAGCTCTCACAGAAAAGGATATATTTTTCAAGAAATTTTCTATGAAAGCAAGTAGATTTCCTTGGATATGTCAATTTTTCATCTGTTCCAATATGTTGCGATTCCAAACTGTACTGAATACTCGACGAATATCGAAAAAGATGGCTATAACCTTGTGTCGATTTGCGAAGGACTCGTGTATGGCTGACTGTAGGATAACCAGATTGTCTGTTGTTGAGCGGTTTTTGCGAAATCCACTCTGTTAGGGAACTATCAGGTTATTCTGCTCGAGAAAAAACTGTAGTCTAGCGTTCAAAATCTTTTCCAATACTTTACACATGGTGGAGATAAGGGAAATAGGTCTATAAGAGTCGGGATCAGATGGAGATTCAATCTGTTTTAGAAGAGGCAGTACAATAGAATTAGACCAAGATGTGGGAAGTTGTCTGGTGCGGTGCCTGATGGTATTACTTCAGCGTTCTGGGTGGCATTAGCTGGGGAATTTATACCACACATACCTACAAAATCGTAGGTTCACATGAGATTTGGTTTGGTGTTTTCACATGAACTCAATACCTTTACTAAAGAAGGAAATAGATACTAGGGAATAATTTATTGTACACTTATTAAGAACTACATAATTTGACGACTATAAGTTTGTAATACATTATAACAGTATCATTCAACAACATTAATAGAAAGAAAAACTTTTAGGCCTTTATCATAACAACCGCATATCATTGCTAACTGTCAACTCCACTATACTTACAATATTTTGCATTGATATTCTCGTTTATTATATAAAAATATTGTTCGCCATACTGAAGATGATCTTACAATCACAGTACAAATGACGCAAAAAAGTTGTATTGCAAAAAGTTACATATAGGGTGAGTAACCTATTTCGGATCAGACCAAATCTTCAAATGAAATTAATAATAATAACTATTGTTTGAGTTGAAAGTGCCCAAAGAATTTTTCATAATAAAAAAGTTTTTGCACATGATAAATAATGCTCTGCAATAGATGTGTTCTTATCCGAAATAAGTGATACATTGGATGTGATAATCTGGAAAAACGTTTATATCATAAATTTTTCAAAACATTTTGAATATTAGATTATTCATTTCCGAGTTGAAAATTTTTGCATTAGGGAAGTGGAATTGATATTATCAGATAAGATCAGTGAACAACTAGTTGAAAATATATCTCCTAGTCTTCACAACCCCATAACACATTGTATCATATTTATCGAACAGGAATTACATAGATCACTTTGGTGAATGTGAAACATTTAAGATTTTAATAATATTTGAATCAATCTTATAACTACTACAGAGATGTACAACAAGGTTAGCATTACAAAGAAAATAAGTGATAATCACAGATATAATGTAGTTATTGATACATCTATATTCGAAAAATGCCAGTTAACTAGCATTCCATTACGTTTTTGATATTTTTTATGTGTGCGTGACTTGACTTATCCTCAACAAGAATCACAAAGAAACGTTTATGGATGAATATTTGAGCTCTCTAAGTTCAGCTTTCGTTAAGATTCAGAATCTCGATTGTACTTTTTAGATTATTAAATATGTAATAACTTGATAACAGCTTTCATAACATGATGTCCAATTTCACAATAAATTGTTGTGAACGCACATTCCAAAGTGAGCCTTCAAAACGCACATTCCAAAGTGAGCCTTCAAAGGATGTGAGTGATCAACTACGTTCTTTTTAAGTTAGATATATCAGTTGCAATAAACATTTCCAATGAAAATACCAGACGTTTTCAAAATAAACTTCCAATAACGCGTGTTTCGCTATACAAGTTTATTTCAACAATATTAAATTTCCCCTAATCAACATGTGATCTGAAACAATGGAGTAAACCAGATAATTAAAATTTTTCAACTTGGGGAAAAAATACATACGAATCATCAAAATAGCAATTATTTGAAAAAATGAAAAAAAGAAATAAAAAAAAAGAAATAAAGTAATATGATAATTTTGCAAATGTCTCTGTCTCTCTCTCTCTCTCTCTCTCTCTATTACAATCATGGTAATAAAGTATCTTGTAATAATCCATACTGAAAATATTCTTTGAAGTACAGTTACACTTTTTCCACTGCTGTCAAGAAAATTTCATGATCAACGTGAAGAACTGATATGGAATGGTTAGAAATTTGCCTTTTTGTTTTGAAAAATGAGTCACTCAGAAAAAAAAAATTTCGATATGGGATGAACCAAAAAAAGACATTCACAATTGAAAATGAGCAAATTTCAAGTATGTTTGGAGTACACCAATTATGAATAAGGAATAAAAGTAGAATTTCGAAGAGAACCAAGATGTATTATTTTATATTTGTGATTTATAGATTTCAGGGCCGGTTTTTGAAGTGTGTCAATTCTGGCCAACTGATATAACGGGGCTTATTAAATTTTTCGGCACTCAGTCGTCAAAGTTTTGGCATCAGCCTATTATCAATCAGAGATAAGTGTATTTGGATAAAAATATCATACAAACAAGCAATACTATCACTTTTAGAATTGATAAACTGACAAAGCACCAATCTGCCTTCACCTGATATAAATGAAAGATATTTTCAAAAAACCTGCTTAACATAAATTTAAATGTAAATCATCTTTTTGAACGCTTATCTCAGATGACTATGATGTACTCTGACTTGGGTTCTACATGCAACCGCGTTTGAATAGATAAGTTTCTTCGAAAATTAACCTCTTCAGTTCATCTTTTGGTAAATCGTCCAATTCTGTGTCGAATCTGAACGGTGTTTCCGCTACAGGCTGAAATGGAATAATAGACAATAAAATACAATTACACTTCAATTTGAACTATTCAAGAAACACTTCAGTGTGAGATTTTCATTAAAGAGTTTTACAATAACGCATGTTTCGCTATACAAAAGCTTCTTCAAGGGTGTCTATACTAACAGTTATTATAGAAATTATTTAACCATATCTTACTTACATTAATTTTCAATGAATTCTCAATTATTTCTGAATGAAATAGTGCAAGATTTGCAAATGAGAAGTATTCACTCGCCAACCTATATTTTTAATATTATCAATCAAGAGCAAATAGAAAATTTGGGCCAAAACCGAACCTTGTGGAACACCAAGAAGTTGAAACTGTTTCAAAACTTTTACAATTATTTATCACTACATATCAAGCTAAATTGTAAGCTAGACTGAATCAAATGCCTTTTTAATATCTGAAAATATTACAACACTGTAATTACATATACCAAAACATTTATATACAGGGTCCTGCAACAGTCGCGCTCTATTTAGGAAACAGAAAGGAATCTAAATTTCTATAGTATTACCTCACTGCACGAACTCGATAAAATAAAAATATTGACAGTCACACAGGGTGTTTAATTTTTTCTTGGCGGATCCCAACTGTGTTTTTTTTAAATAGCAACCTGTATTTTTTATTGTTTTTTCGGTTTCTACCTAGGAAATAAAAAACCATTTATGTATATCTTCACTTAAAAAATATTGACGGTTTTGGAGATTTCAACGTAACTCTCTCAAAAGATATATCTGAAATGTATGATGTGTATGAAAAACCGCTTGCCACATATTGTAAATAAAAATTTGCAGAATCTTCCTTATTTTAAATGGAATACCCTGAATGTTATTGATCCATAAGTAACGACAACAAAACCTCTACAAATTCCATTAAGTATTCTCTATGGCTAGGTTCAATAGTTTTTCTTAAAAAAGCATTTTTTTCGAAAAGTGCTCGTTCTTTCTTTCTTGAATTTGAATTTATTTGGATTTGGCCTACCAATTTTTGGCATCTTGGAGATAAAAATGTATTTTCTTTTTTACAGGTAGTATACATATGTTCCACTGGTTTCATTTTTATTTTGTTCTCAAAGTATTTAATTGAAAGTTTGTAACCACATGAAGAAACATTTTATAGTGAGATTTCCACTAAACAGTTTTACAAAAAATATTGTTTGAAAAACTTAAAAACACGCTTTTAAAAAACATCGAACTAAAAAGTTGAAAATTTTTTAAATAACGAAAAATACTAGTATTATTGTGAAAAAAGCGATGAGCGCTTGCTATACAAAAAACATGGCACGAAGCGCCCACGCTTTTTAGTTCGACGTTCTTTAAAAGCGTGTTTTTTAATTTTTTAAACTATATTGTAACGAATTAAAGAATTAAATATCTTAAACAAATTCAATTTCAACAATATTTCACTATCACAAGTAATTTATATACAACACTTAGCAACTAACGCTTAATTTATCTTCACTGTTCTTTGAACGCACGATTCGCTTTCTAATACAGACTCTCTGACTGACTGCCGCTCGGAAAGGAGAGTGGCCTTTTTATATCGTCAACGAAGGCTCCGGATCTCTCTAGGGATTTCGGTACTGGCCTAGACTATTCGCGGTGGCTTGTCGAGTGCATTCTTTTCGCGGTGAGTCATTGTTTATTCGCTGACTGAGATATCGGTCAGGGTCGACTTCAAATTCGTTATATTGCCCCCTACTTAAAGACATTTCGCCTCGAAATATCATCTTTGGCGTGTTGATACCGGCAGGACTCCCCA
>WOGP01005186.1:0-13348 GCA_015342065.1 Leptinotarsa undecemlineata
ACTTTCTCTAGGTATCAACTGGTTAGTAAAAAAATAATAAACACTCACATAACGCCTCTTAGGGTGGTTCGTGGTCAACCATATGTTCTGTTGACCCGGGGTGTCTTTAACACCAACACTTTTAATTCTCTCCCCTATACCCAATACCGACTAAGAATTTCACTACACCGATTTCTCCCAAATTTCGCAACACGCGTTTAGAGAAAGTAACTCCCCTATTTAGGCCAACTTCCCCAGATTCGAAGGCTGAGGGATGAGACCCCGATCTCGTCTCGACGAGTTCCGGTGACCGACCTTTTTGTGTCTCCCTGAAGGAAACTGCCAAGCCTTCGCGTCAACAACGCTATCCATAAAATCTTATCTCAGCATTTTTTCAACCTTCCCAACCGTATGATTATCGACAGGATGCAATACATTCATTCGTTTAATCTTACTCAATTTTAACATGACCACAATGACGCTCGAAGGTCCGACAATCATAAAGTAATTCAGCGCTTTTCCACTGGAAAAATATCGACACCGAAGAAACGGGTGATCGACCTCGAACTCAATGAATGATATACTATTTTATGTTACTATCGCAATGGCCGTTATTATACCAAATTTAAAAAAATATTTAGTAAAAGTAGTAATTTGTTGCTGATGAAAAATATCATTCGTGCAGTGAATGACTAATGATGGGGAACCCTTCGAGTCCCTCACTGTCTGAAATTTCCATGGATAACATAGAGTATAAAATCCATAATAATCAGTTAATTAACAGTTTCTTGTACTAGTTTATATAAGTAGATAATGTCTTGGTCTGTTTTACTGCTACAGATAGGCAAGTTCATTGAGTATGTCAATTTTATCCACTCGTCATAACAATGAAAATAATAATAATTATAATAATTTTATTCCAGTCAGATCACAATTCAAATGATATTGGAACAGTCAAAAAAAACACAGCACATGTAAATATAAAATCTTGAATAATAGTGAAATTTATAAATATTCTGATAATTACCACCGGTCATATACTTATGAGTATAAAATACATATTCAAAATATGTACTAAAAT
Source organism: Leptinotarsa undecemlineata (assembly GCA_015342065.1). NCBI lineage: Eukaryota > Metazoa > Arthropoda > Insecta > Coleoptera > Chrysomelidae > Leptinotarsa > Leptinotarsa undecemlineata. The sequence continues at coordinate 1,061 of WOGP01005186.1, forward strand.
GCACTCAGGCACCATAGTCACTCATTAAAAAATGTATCCACTTTATAGTAACATTTACTGATTAGAAGCCTTCTCAATTTGTTTTTGAATATTATGTAATTCCTATCACTCGGAATATCCTCAGGCAGCTTATTGTATAGTTGAACCCCTGTAAAGGAAGGCGTATTTTCAAACAGGGTTGTTCTATAATGTATCTGCAAGCGAGTACCGTATCTTGTATTATAGTTGTGATTATCAACACTTGTCGGGAAGTTAGAGAGTTGTAATTCAATTGCCAATAATGATTTCATGATGTATATACATGGCACAGTGAGGATATTGTTTTCAATAAAGTAGGGTTTGCTAGAATATGTGCGTTTAATTCCGAAATTCATTTGTGATATCAGCAATATTTGAGATGATACTGTATTACCCCAGCCAACTATATTATAGGATATATGTGGATTTATGAAGGCATAGTAAATATCGATGAGTTGAAGTTTATTGAAGATGTTCTTCATCAGCAGAAAGGCATAATACCTACTATTTACTTTCTTGCTGATATGATCGATACAATTTCTGAAATACAGATTGGAGTCCAAGAACGTTCCTAAAAACTTAGTGAATTCTGATGTAATCAATGTCCCGTTACGTATATTCATTTCCGGGACCATAACATTGTTTTTAACAGAGTATTGAATGAGAATGGTTCTGTTGTTGTTGAGTTTTAATCGATTAGAGACACAACAGTTACTGAATTTGTTATGAAGTTTGTTAACTTTCCCATCAAATTCACATTTATTTCCACTGTGAAATGCAACAGATACATCATCGGCATATAATACTCATCAATCGACATTCATATACTCTGGCAGATCATTGATGAATAGAAAGAAAATCAATGGACCCAGTATAGATCCTTGTGATACTCCTAGATCGATGTTATACAATTGAGATCGTGCTCCATCGACTTTTACAATAATTTTTCTGTGCTTCAAATATGACATGAACCACTTCAATATATTTCCACGAATTCCTAGTGAGTACAGTTTGGTTTCAGTATGATCTAAGTCTAGACAATCAAAAGCTTTCGTGAGATCGAATAAAATTCGCCAGTGAGAGAAAGATAAATAAATCAATAAATTACCTTTACCTAACCATTAAGAAAAATAACAATAAAAATGAATTTACAATTTTCTACAAACAATCGTACTCGGAAATCATCATACATAATTCCTCCATACACCCTTAACAGCATAAAGTTACTGCATTCAATAGTATGCTACAAAGACTATTGAATATTCCATCGTCTGAGGGTAATTTTCAGAGAGAGCTGAGTTTGATAAAACAAGTCGCGGTTAGTAAATTTATCAAAAAAAAAAAAATAAAGACCAAATTTCGGTGTCAGATAGATCAGGAGTATAAGAGCTCACTTGTGGCCTTTGTCCAAAACTGTATATTGGCCAAACAGGCAGAATATTTTCCCAAAGAATTGAAGAGTTTAAAAGTAGTTTTGGAAATAGAAATACCTTGCAAACCACCTTTCAGCAGAAAAAGATATGAGTTCAATCATGAATACGATGTGTTACAATTAGAAGAGAAGAGTTTGAAACTAAATCTTCTAGAATGGATTCAGGGATTCGGGTAATTTACTTAATGATCAATTAGAATTGAATAATTCCTCGTTACTAAATATATTTTCAAATGTGGAAACTGGGACTCAGGTAATTTAATTTATTACAAACTTAGGTTTCACATCAAAATGGAATGTCAAAGTGAAACTATCGACGAAATAAATTCCAGCAACGTCGGTACTACGGAAAGTAAGCTGCTACAAAATACTGTGAAATAGGAGAAAATAAGAAACTAGACAAATGGATTTTAAATTCTTTATCGAGAAATTTAAAGTTATGTGAGAAAATGGTTCAAACACAAGTTGTAGATATTCATATTCTCCACAAATTGTAGATTCAGCTTCTTGAAATTCATAATTTTCTAAAATTTCAGAAGTAGATAATTCAAAACAATTCTATCTCTTTGCACCCCAAGAACCATTTTATTTCTTCAAAGCAGATGCTATGAACTGAAAAACCAAAGGAAATGTTCAAAAGACCCAACTTTCTGCAATGGGTTTTTTGTACGCATTCATCAATCTTTTTCTTTATAGTTTTGCCAAAAAACTTTAGCTTTGAATTACTGTTCCAATCGTTTATAATATTTCAATTTTTATCTAGTGTATATTTTTGTTTTGGACAATTGATGACATAACCATCTTTTTTCAGTCTCGATGATAATCCCCTAACATATTAATTAAACAATTCAGTTAATAACATCAATGTGATTGAACTCGATATGAAACTATCACATTTTCTCTAGATGAATCGTATTATATAACATTGTTATACATACTATACAGCATATTATTCAGTCATAAATGAGAAAGGCTAATGACCTACGGAAGTATAGAAACATCAATGAGCATCTCCATCAACAATGATGACAGAAACTATGGTAATATGTGACCCAAATTCGTCTTTGTACGTGCATTGCAAACCGAGTTATTATGAAAATATCAAGAAATTAGAAAATTATTGTGTTACATAATCAAACACGGTAATGAAACGAAAGTTTTTTTACTGTTTAAGATTTCATGAAAGTAATCACTTTTAGAAATTATAACTGTTAGATATCGGATCATGTATAAAAACAAAGGTTTTTATTGTACATTTTTTTACATGAGCTACCGACTCGTGGGAAACCAACGAATTCGTTGCCAAAATGCTCTATTGTCATAAAAAGAAGTCAGAGAATTCCAATCTGGAAAAGGTTGGAGTCGAAGCATCATGCAATGGATTGAGAAAATCTCATTAAACAATTTTTTTTGGATAATTCATCTAGCAAGACTAATCAGAAGGTTAGCAAAGGTGGAACATTTGAAAATGTCTTATACAAGTTCATCAAATCTAATGCAAAAAGCTCTGATAAAAAAAACAGAATCTAATCATTTTTGTTCACTTTAGAAATTATATTTTTCTAACCATGACACCATACAGCGCATGAATACGGCTCCTCAAACCGGTCCGTTGCAGAGTCATACTTCAACATCGACCACCGACCACTATATTTCACTGCAGCTTTCATTTGCAGTGAAATACAATGAATGTCGTCGGAGGTGGATGAAAAACTTAGCTTTAGGGAGCCTCGTTTATTTATGACATTCGAGGGTTGACTTCTTGCGCATTCTATGGAACTCCGCAAGGAGAGATGTCATCGATCTTACTTATGAATATACGCTCTCTGTTACTTGAAAAAAATGTATTCATAAGTTTCTATTTTGTTTCCTTCAAAGTAGTCTCCCTAAGATATAATACACTTGTGCTTGCGTGTTTTTCAATCCTCGAAGCAATTCGATTTTCATTTCTTCAATCGTCGCGAAACGCCATGCCTTCATGGATCTTTTCAATATTGAGAACAAACAGAAAGTCGCATGTGCCAACCGATATGCGGACATTCTCTAATAGTGATTCGATGATTCTTCAATAACAAGTTTCAATCACTCAATGTCACTGTCAACATTTCAGGAATTTTTCAAAAACGTATTTTCTTTTTTTACATAAAATTGTATGCAAATTGTTTGATCCATTATTTGATTCAGCTTACACTACTCATCTTCATCTGATTCAGTGTTTAAATTATTACTGACATCATATGACAGTTATTGTGACCTTATCGTTATGTATGGAATATATTTCTGTATTTTCCAAAATATTAGACATGACATCCCTGTTTTTCAATATCCACATCAATTCATTAGTCTGAGCTATAAGTTTAGATTCGTGTTAAATAGACATACTATCAGTAAAATTAAGTGGTTAGGCTCATTCGATCCGGAATATTGTCTAGATCATTGTGAAAAAAAGTAAATTAGTTCATAAAAAATTCTAAAATTGATAAACAATTAAAAACCCTGAAAAGCAGTGTTCGGTTTTGTTGTTTATAGTTTGTAAACTATATTTTTGAATTTTCAAAAAAAGATCCTTGAAGAGGAGGAAATTTACTGAAAGAAAGTTACGACTCCCGGAAGGGTATCTCCATTATTTATAATTTTAATTCAGCGCTGAAAATAACCGTCCAAGCGCCATTTTTAGATTGACGCACGGCCTGTAAGCGGGTACGCAACTTGAGAATAATTTTTTTAAGGTACTTTGAGTAAATAAAAAATTTATGATATAATCTAAATACAATGGAGAACTGATTCCCTTCTACAGCAAAGTTATTTTTTCAATAATCTAGACAACTGTTAATCAACAAAATTTTCTAAAACTTCCTTTATCGTTGAAAGTAAAATAAATATTTAAATAATTACCATAAATTTTTTTCGTGAAGCCCCTCTAAGATACATAAAAAAAAGAATGTATGATAAAATTTCTGAAAATTTCAAAACTTTGTTTATAATAATTTTTTAAAGTAAAGGAAAAAAGAAAAAACAATAATGTTGTGAAAAAATTTGTTTTCTTCATTCATCATTATTTTAGTGTTTTTATGCCAATAAAAGATATTTATAAACTAAAACAAATAATTTTCATCTCCATTGGTTTATAAATTTTTTATCAACAAATAGGCTATTTCAATATTTTGAAAAAAAAAATGTTTTCGCAACTTTAAAGAGAACTGTCAATTACGATTTGAAAAAAATCTCAATAATAATATTCAATTGTATATAATCGGTTTTTTATATATCTACTGTTTGAATTATTAGTTAGGACTTTTTTTTATAAGCTCATAATCATCAGTTAACTACAAATCAACTGAATAAAAATTTTTATTATTAACAATTTAATTGTTTAATAACTTAACAATTTGTTATAAACATATTCTCAACTTAGCTTGATTTTTTTCTTGAAAGTTATATAAATTTCAAATACAACCATTGGCATGAAAATACCGAAAAAAATTTGTTTCCATTATTTATTCAATTTTGAAAATACACGTGCTGCAAAAGTTAGAGCAGCTGATTCACTTGTTGACATTATTGCTTATATAACTTTTAAACTGTTAGAGATACGACAATTAATATTCAGGTCATTTCGCATATATTTTTTAGTTACAGTTAATTTGTTGTTTTGAGCATTTGTTAATAAAAATAACGATTTTCTCTGGTTTTTTCAATTTTTAGGATTACAGCTCAGTGAATAATGCGAATTTGGATATTGAACTTCAAAGCAATATTGTTAAACTATGAAATATTTAATTGTCGCAGTTAGTTATTTGTTTATTTGTTAATTTTTTCAGACATGATTGTATACTGTTATTTTCATACAAATCATTATAGTGTACCGAAATTTTCGATATTCATATGTTTTTGGCTTATGTTTGAAATTTTATACGTTACAATATGCAGCTGCTTCTCCAAAGGTCGTCTTTTGTCTAATCCCTATAACCTGATTTATCCTACTACCTTTATCGAAAACTTGAGTTACAATTTAGAATTGTTTTGTCTGTAAATCAATATCATATCTACTCAACAATATTATATCAACCCCGTGTTTTTATATTTTTCAATGGAATTATTGCATGTTGGAAGCATTTTTTTTACAAACTAGAATACAGTGAAATAGTAAGCAATTAGGTGGGAATATAATATTTCCCAATATTTTGCGAAATTCATGACTAGCTCATGAAAAAAATCAACAAATAAACAAATAACCAACTGCAACTGTAAGATGATTTATAGTTTATTAAAATTTCTCTGAGATTCAATATCCGAATTCGCATTATTTACTGAGTTGTAAGCCTGAAAAGTTGAATAAACCCGAGGAAATCGTTAATTTTCATTAACAATTCGCAAAACAAAAAATTATCATTTTATTATGTACAGAAATGAACTGAATGTTTATTGTCGTATCTCTAACAGTTTAATAGTTATATAAGCATCAAAGTCAGGAAGTAAATGGATCAGCTACTGTAACTTTTGCAGGACGTGTATTTTCAAAACTGAATAAATAATGGAAACAGATTTTTCTCGGTATTTTTATGTTGGTGGTTCTTTTTGTAATTTTTATAACTTCCCAGAAAAAAATTAAGCTGAGTTGAGAATTTGTTTATTACAAATTATTAAGTTAATAAACAATGAAATTGTTGATGAACAAATATTTCATTATGTCACTTTGTAGTTAACTGTAAATTATGATTTTAAAAAGAAAAAAGTGTCCTAACTAATAATTTAAACAGTAGATATGTAAAAAAACGGATTAAAATCAGTTAACTATTATTAACATGATTTTATTTCAAAAAATCATAATTGACAGTTCTCTATAAAATTGCAAAAAAAATTTTTTCAAAATATTGAAATGGTCCATTCGCTAATAAAAAACTTATAAACAAATGAAGGAAAAAATCATTTATTTTAGTTTATAAATGTCTTTTATCGACATGAAAACGATATAGTGATGATAAATAAAAAAAATGTACATTATTGTTTCTCCTTTTTTTGTTTACTTTAAAGACAAATAAACAAATAATTGAAATTTTCAGAACTTTTATCATGCAGTATTTTTTCGAATGTATATAAGAAGGGCTCCACGAAGCGAACAAGTTTTATGGTATTCATTTAAATATTTATTTTACTTTGAACGATTAAGAAAGTTTTAGAAAGTTTTGTTAATTTACAGTTGTCTAGATTATTGAAAAAATAATTTTAATAAAAATTCCCAACGGGAATCAGTTCTATATTGTATTTTGATCATATCATAACTTTTTAAAACTTTTCTACCTACTTAAAGTACCTTAAAAAAATCATTTTCAAGTTACGTATTCGCTTACAGGCCGTGCTCGCAACCTTAAAATGGCGCGCGGACGGCTATTTTCAGCGTTGAATTAAAATTATAAATAATGGAGATACTTTTTTGGGAGTTGCAACTTTTTTTAGTAAATTTCCTTACAAATAACAAAACTGAACACTGCTTTTTGGGGTCTTTAATTGTTTATAATTTTCAGAATTTTTTATGAATTGATTTGATTTTATTTTTGAATGATCTAGACAATATTCCCGATCGAATGAACCTAACCACTTAATTTCACTAATAGTATGTCCATTTAACACGAATCTAAACTAATAGCCCTGACTACATAGCCTGTCCAAACTTCGGGGGTGGTGAAAAAAATAATAAAAAATTGATTAATACAAATCTTTCCACTTGAACCTACCGTTTTCTTAAACAATTGTAGAAACTCAAATAAAAAATGATTGAACAAAACTTATTTGTGACGACATCCCCTCAGCAGTCCTATCATTTTCAAAATTGAAATCAATCAATTTATACTTGTTATGTCAATAACTACACAATATCAACTACAATTTTAACGGAATAATAAAATTTCTAAAACTATGTTCTGTACATATGTAATGAACTCATTTATACTACATTACTGTCCGGTTATTGTTGATCATCATGAAAAAAAATCATTGAGACCTTGAAAGTGAACAGAAGGGAAATACATTAACTATAAAAACAACTGCTCAGTGCAAATCACATTTTTCATTTTTTATTTCCAAGAACAGTGGTTCAGTCAGTTTGTTTTCTCTGGTGTGTAAATATGAGAATATTTTTGAATTAATATAATTAGTGTTTTCGTGAACCGTAAAATGAAGTGAAGTGGGATAAGTCTCAAGTTCAATAATTAAACGACCAGTGGAAAGTCCAACTACGTCATTACGGCAATGAATTTTAAGCATTTATCTTCATGATCAATTTTTTATTGACATGTTCAATTACTGGTTGTTATTGGAAATGAGAAGCCGTTACGGAATGTGACAAATTTTATGATAATAGGCAGGACGAAGTTAGCTTCATTTCATTTCTCCTTGAACTGTGTGATTAATGTGAGGTATTGAATAAAAAAGAAAGAAAGTGTTTTTGCCTAGTCTAATAATTTTTATATTGAAAAATTAGTTGATAAAAATGGAACATTGATACAAAACTGAAAAATTTGCATACATAAGATTTGAACCAAATGTCATGTACAAATAGTTCAATGAATTGAAATATTTGTAAAATATATTCATGATGGTTTCAGTCTCATCATCATATTGAAAATGAATGGTTATTCGTTCAAAAATATATGTTCATCTTATATTCAGATTGAATTTAGCAACGGTGAGAAAGTGATTTGAACTTCTATATTTTTTCCACCGCATGACGGCATCGTCAAATAGTAGAAGTTGACACGGGACATAATTTGCATTGCATAAGCATCGACATACTTTATTCGTCCTAGTAGATAACGCATTTACACTGAAGATGTCTACCGCAGTAGCAGATGAAACGTTTGGTAATACAAGTTCCAATTGAACATGGCCCACCAACCTGGATTTCATTCTCTCTAATCATGACCTCGGACACGGGGAAGTTTACATCGTAAATATGCTATGAATCTACTATAAAACCTGAACGTGCATCCATGAATTGTCGTTTGAACTTTATTATGCATTGGATTGGAGACATGTTATCATCAGTTGATTTCAGTTTCGAATATTCGAAAAATGTACCTTCCAAGTATTTTATACCACGCAATATATCTTATTTTTGAAATTCATCTCATTATGATTTCATAAGTTTCGTCTAACAAAAATCTCATTATATCAGGCGGCTAGAATATACTCTTATGATTACGGCTAGTTACCTAGTAGTACTAGTTCCAACATTGGTAGCGAAATATGGCGAGTTCAAATATTTGAAAAATGCTGGACCAGATTAACCTAGCCAGAGACTGAGACTTGAAGTCATCATTTTTTATTTATTTCGTCATTTGACATTTTCAATTATAAAGAAATCAAGTTCTACTGAGAATCAGTTGTCTGCGCGTGAATTTCTTATAATTGCAGGACACGAATGTTGGAAAACTTTCAAATTGAAATCATTGAAGATGAAATACGGCGATTCTACATAACTTTGAATATTACTGGAGTTTTATCCCAGCACCAAACCGTTATTTTAATACCTCGACACGTATTTCGATCACCAAGTGATCGTCTTCAAGAGGAACTGAAACAGTTCGATCTTCCTCTCTCTAGTACTATTCATTACTACACCGAAGGTTCCAAACAGTGCATCACAAGCTTCAATTCAATTGTGACCCAAGAAATCGGCTCAGAAGTACGACATCGCATGTTGTCACCTCGTCATGTGTTTCGATCACCAAGTAATCATCATCGAGAGAAAGATCAAACTAAATATACGTACAGTGATAACATTGTATAAGTATAAACTTATTTCTACCATAGATACCTCTGCTAGGTACCTACGTCTTGAGTGTCCTCAAGAGTAAATATTTTTTCAACAAGCTTTATAGTATTCTATTAGGTATTGGACCACCCTCGTTATTCATAATTTTATTAAGGTTACTTATTTCTACACTTTCATCTGGACATCAGACACTTAACTGGCTGCTGTTGTTAACTTGTCTAACTGATCTTATTGAACTGAAATCTATGGAATGGTTTTGTTGCAAAATATGATAGCGACTGCTGATTTTTCAGGTCTTCCATATTTTAGGTGTGCTAAGTGTTTCTTATATCTTTTTTTGATTGACTTTTTCGTCTAACCATAATATTTTGCATCGCAATCTTTACATTTAATTCCGTAAATTCCAGACTTTTCCGAATTCAAGACTTTGTCCTGTGGATTTCCCAAAAGGCTCTGTAGTATATGACCTGCTTCAAATACCACCTTCACACCTAGTTCCTTGAAATTCTTACGAAAGTTATTCGTGTACTGGTGGTATGGAACTGAGATATATTTATCTTGGTTTTCGTCTTTTCTAAAAGTTGAAATTTCGTTCATTCTTAACCTTAAAGGTATAGCTTGTTGGAATAATATTTCAATTATCACATTCACCTGACTGATTCATAAGAATACATTGTTAAATTAGTGTAAGACTAGTAAATAAGGCAACATTGTGAAATTAATTTAGGACACTTAAGACGCAGGTACATAGAATATGTATCTATGGTATAAATAACGATAACATTGTACGTATATTTAGTTCAATTTACATCTTGAAGATGTTCACTTGGTGATAAAACACATGTCGAGGTGTTGAAATAAAGGTTTGCTATTGGAGATAATCTCCAGTAATATTCATTACTACACCAAAGGTTGTGCATTACAAGTACATAACTTCGTCAGACACTCCTGATTTACATAAAAAATTGTATTTGGTTTCTATCTATCCTCAACTTCAAGGAAGCAACTCTGTATCTGGGGATGCTCTTTATTTTTGGAAAGTGAGAACTAGTCTCATTCAACAATAATTTCAGAATTGTTGATTCGATTGAAATCTATTCCAAATGGGTTGAGTGAACGTCAATTAACATTAAGGGACATACTATGAAATTCATTGAACACGTTCATTCTTAAAGCCACCTGTGAGAAGGTTATAATTGAAAAAAGTTTTTGAAATGATTATATATCATCGATCTGAAAGCAATTGAAAATTTGTTATCCATAATTACTCTTTTTTTAATTCTCAATACATTGTTTCACAAAATATATATAAAAAAGCTAAATCGTTCTTCACTGCCGTCTTCCTTTTTATCATTGCCACCATTTCTTCATAAGTTCACATCATCATCGTCTTTTTCCTCCTCGTTCTCTTAGACTCTTAGAATATAATTGGAGTACACAATTATCTTCTCGGCATGTTGTACCTGTAGAGCTGCTTGAAATTGTTGTCCAGCTACAAAAAAATATTTTCAACACCTCTTCAAGTGCAGATTGATTTGGAGTCTGATTGGATTGAATAATCCTTCAATATAATCCCATTTCCAATCATGTAAGTGATCCACATGGATACACTTAGAATCAGTGATGTATTAGTAATACTAAAATATTCAGGAATGGAATTTGAGAACTTAATTTTTATCAAATATATAAAAATTTCAAGATATAATATTTCAATTTTGATTAATAACTCCTTTGTCTACTATGTTTTTTCATAATATCAATTGAAAAATTTGTGTCAATTGAAAAAGGTATTGGGAGGAATTGAACGCTATACAAAAATAACAACAATCAGGATCATACACAGAAGTTTCCCTAAGATGAAAAATTGAAAGTATAAACTTTTTTAAAACATCTTCATCAACATGAATGAAGAAATATACGAAAATCACTTCCACTTCTTTCATATAGTCTCTATCATAAAAACTTTTTGTAGTATTCCAACATGTATCATTCATAGAAACACTATACAATATAATTCATGAAAGAACATTGATATGAAATGTCACTTTTATCTTCAGTGGTGTACCCCAAAATATACTAACAAAACATTTGTCGTATCCCCTCAACAGTATCGTTTTGGATAATACTACAAAAAAATTCATTCATTTCATAATAACAGTACGACTGTGTTACCTAAAGAGACAACTCTGCTCTTGTCATGATACCACATTCATTGTGGGTCATTTCAAAATTTGAAATAATCCATTCATCTATGAAAATTTTTTTCAGAACCTTCGAGATGTACACTCTAGGTGTAGCATTAGCCTTAGCATTATTTGTATCAGCGGATGCAGCTCCTGGTGAAGTTGCCGCTGCAGGATCAGCTCAAATAAGTGGCACAGTAAGTATTCTCTTCTCAAAAGTTTTTCTGAGGATTCAAAGAAAATAGTATTACATGAAAAATGAGAAATGAAAATTTCTATGTTTTTTACCACTTTCATTTGTAGCTTAAGTTTCTGCAGTTTCGTACTACAAAGACATTTTCAAACTTATACATCAAATGTATAATGTATAACGAAACTGCAGTAACTTCAGTAACAAATCAAAATACTGAGAAACAGAAATTTTTATTTTTCATTTTTCATGATAATCTCTTGCCACGTAGTAACTAGGTGTCGTCTCTGTGTTTTCGATTGGAGGAGATTCCACGAATTGATTGATTATTCAAATTCAAAAAATTGTATATTGTAGTTACATACATAATTTTAGTAGGTCACTTTAACTTACGTCTCAAAGTGGAGTATTTCGATAAGATGATGCCTAAGTAGTTTTCTGAATATTCCAAATATTGCTAAAGAATGATAGTTCATGTATTCGATTCAATGTTAACGGAATAATGAACTGTTATTCTACCAATAAAATGGTAACTCCATAAACTACACCTTAGGATCTGGGATCTGATCTACACAAACTTCATTTTCAAAACATATATCACATTTGCAAATAAGTAACTCTATACATGGATGTGTAGATCATGCAAAGAAGTAACTTTCAGACATAAACTGAAAGAAAGTCCTCCTGAAAC
>WOGP01005187.1:0-13347 GCA_015342065.1 Leptinotarsa undecemlineata
TCTAACCTGAGTCTGCAAACAAAAAGGCACATCAAAGCTACCTACGACCTGACAACTACTTCCGTTTGCCACATTACAACTTGTCACATCACTAGGTAACAGTTTCAAATCAAAACTTTAATAAACCTTCGTACCCAAGATCGTTCTTGAGGCTCCAAAGTCGAGCAACCCAAGAATCACTTGATCAAATATTTTTACCTTTAGGTAGGGACGTTAATCTCCGATAATGTTTGCAAGTATAAAATCTAACTGAATTTGGAGCTTTTGGTCTAAATCAGCGGTTAGGCTCACAGGACTTGCGAGCCATCTGCAAGTTTCCCGAACATGAAGGGCATTTGGTGGAAGTAACATTCGGGTGACCACATCTGTAACTGTGCTTGATTGCCGGACTACGCCAATTGCGTTTAATGTGACCATTTTGACGACAATTCCAGCACACAATAACGCGAACAGGTTCTTGAGTAACAGTGCCAAGAGCCCGAGGTACAGCACTATCACGGATCAGGGTTGAAGGTAGGTAGGGATCTCTTTCGAAGGCCAGTACTGACACGTTCCTCTCGTCCTTTAGAGAGTTGAGATGTTGTGTAGGCTTTATGTTAAAGAACTTTCGCTTGATCAATCGAACACAAGAGCTGTTCACAGTTTTCCCAAATCAAAAAAAATTAATCTTGAATCACGTTTTCGCATTTATAACCAGATACATAAAAACTCTATGAGAAGCTAGATATCCCAATAGGAAAATAAACAAAATCGCATTCTCACCACGAAACAGAAAACCAGCACTAATCTACGTAGCTCCATCAGTCGAAATCTGTAACAATCGCTCGCCAATTCCTTATTTCAAAATCCCTGTTTAGAAAAACTATTAGACAAGCTATTCAAGCGAATGGGGTATTTTAAATCGACAATGGCCGATAGAGCGCCCGTTAGATATGACCCATTCTGCAATGATTTCAAAGAGAAGTTGTTTGTCTATGAATTTGAATCAGTTGATACATAGTCAATCAGCCTCCATATTCGAAATACCGGGTGATTATGCTACAAAAATGAAAAAGATCGTTGTGAGTTTTTGACCCGTAACATGATTTGTATTCAAATCACTTGTTACTTGGTCAGAAATCTTTCAATTTTCATTTCTTTTTTTTTGTTTAATTTTTAATTCTTTTCATTTTACTTTATTATTTCATTTCAGGTTATTTTGCTCAAAATAATTGTTATTTTCAGCTATTCGTTTCAATTTTCAATGGCATAGGTTCTTTCAGGGAATTCAATTCATCATATTTCATTTTTTTCTAAATACAAAACACAAGCACTACAGAAAAATCCTAAGGGCGCTATCAGAGCTGTGCCTCTGCAAAAATAGAGAATCACATTGGATTTGAATGATACATACAGCTCTCCAGATGACAGAGTTTTTAAAGAAGGAAGTTAGAGGTGTACTATGTTGAACCTCAAAACGATGAGCAGCCACAGGCCGTCGTGTATTTCTGTCACTTGTATTTCTGTCACTTGAACACTTTCCGAGAAAGTATCTATAGAAAAAAGAAAAATCTTTGATGCTCCAGGCTATCAAGGTTGCACGTAATGTTCGGGTCTCTAATCAAGCGGATGACTCTTTTCTGTATTGGAATCCAGGAATTTTATGGTAAATTTGGGGGCAAAGCTCCATAGATGAGTCCAATACTTTAAAAAAGGTCTGATCTTAGCTTATCAAAGCATTGAAAGTTGCTGCGGTGTGTACAGTTTTCTGGTTCGGAACATTGTTTCAATCTTTTGAGCCTTTGCAATTCCAGTGACATGATTGTACCAAGACATATTGTGCCATTTCAACCCCCAACAAACTCATCGAAGCAGAAAGCGGAATTGTCTGACCTGGCATTACTATATCCGGTTCGAAGACATTTATCTTCGTGGAAAAAACCGTTACCTGGATTTTTGTAGCATCGAATTGAACCTGGAAGACAATCGAAGTCTAAAATTATGAAATTCACAATAAACATTGTCGACTACCTCCTAACAAAGTCTTGTGATATGTCGATGAACTTGTTATTAGTCTTATCTTTGAAGTAAAAAAGTTGTATTCCATACAGTTCTCTTCATAACGTGAGAACAGTTGATGTAGAAATATCTCTTTCGAATTAGGATCCTTTTGATGCCAAAGTCTTCTCCTGTTTGGCTACTGTGGCACATTTGTCTCTAGGCATGACATAATAATATATCATCGTTGTATCATCATGCCTTTGCTGCCTAAGCATAGACAAAGGGAATCCCAGTGAGCATAATATTCTCAACAACTGCACCGCACTTGCGATACTCCTATCAATGGGGTTCAATTTCTTCTTTGAACCGTGTTCGGATCAGTTTCAGATCCTCATCTTTTTTCTAGCTAGATCCTAACTCGCACATAGTTCTCAACTAAGGCTCTGTAGGATCTAATATTAGGGGTGGGTCACGTATTGGATATCAAATTTTTCCTTCCGGGTTGATTCTACGGTACCGTTTCACGAGAAAATTCAATACGGTTCTAACGAGAAAACCAGAATTTATTCTCAATAATTAGGTGCATTCAGTACATTAAATTTCAATTTTCTTTTCAGTTCTTTTTTCACTGTTTATTTTTAAACCTCAGAAACCATCCTAATAATATTCTCCAGACTGCGATCATTTTTTTAAGAGTTTTTTTTCACGTTTCACCCAAACAGACGTTCCATAATACTTTTTAAGGGTGAACAAAAGCGCATCGCATTTTCTCTCCTTCACAAGCTTCTTTCCCAGCTCAAACAGAACAAAAACCGACAGTTAGGTTAATGAGAACTGAAATCGATATATTTGTAAGTTTGTTGACGAAATATATAAAAGGCTTACGAAACAATAGGAACTGAAGACAAAAGGAGTTTTAACTCATTTTCTTCAAGAACTCTTTGAGTTTTAAAAGGTAGAGTATCGAATTCAAAGACGTTTAGAAGTAATGAATAATTAAGATACCGGACACAACATAACTTTCTTATGTATTGTCTTGTGAAAGGGTTCGAAAAGAGTGAATAGAGTTGTTTGATGTTTCAAATAATGAGTGAACTGAAAACTGAATTTTCACGCAACAATAATATTATTGATAGTTTTTCTTGAGAATTGTATGTAACCAAAACAACTGGAAACAATTGCTGACGTGATTTTCGAAAATTGCCATTCAGGACCAAAAATAATTGATAATAATCTGCTAATCTGAACTTCTAGGTATACTGAAAGATTGATACAACTTTTTGATTTCGAAAGGGATGTCTGTATATATAGGGTGTTCCATCAAGTGTTTCCTATTTTCAAATTTGAATGAAACAATGTTTGAAAGTCCTATTGACGCCGTTATGTATAGAATACAACATCGTAAAATGTGTGCCACGACTTTAAACGCATCCAAAACTTTCAATTTTCCATGACTTCATATAAAAAATATAACATCATAAAATGTTTGCCACGACTTTGAACGCATCCAAAACTTCCAATTTTCCATGACTCTAGCGCATAAATCAGGCGATGACATGAGTTATGTTGGCTTTGAGGACCGTTGTGGTTTGCGACTTATTCGCATATGCCTGCAACTTGAAGAAACCTCACAAGAGAATGTCTAACCGAGATCGAATCGCAGGATATTTGTGATCAGTTCACATCACCTTCACGTGAGATAACCATGCCCTCAAATCGCTCGTGTAGAATAAATAGCAAATGTGGCATGAACTGTGTGGCAGATAGCGTCGTCCTGAAGGAATCACATAGCAATTGTGTCCAGATCATCCGATTCACGCAGAAAGAACTTTGTGATCATTGAGTTATAGTGCTCGCCGTTGACATTAATGATGCCGTCGCCCTCCGTTGTCCTGGCACGAAGCCTTTCAACTGGGCATATTCCCTCTATCTAGCTCAATCACTGCCAAAAAAACCTCCTTTTCAAATTAACGGTGTAGAAGACCCAACTTTATTGAACCAAATATATATACCATTCATATAATATTGCATTCTAATGATTGATCGTTCCTCTTCGTATTTACAATTTTTACACCAGAAGGCAAACATTAGAGGTCCTCAAGTCACGTTTTTATTACATACCGATCAGCTTGGATTGGGAGGATCGTCGCCTTTCCGGTATGTCCGAGAGCTAACCGTAACAGTAAGCTAACAGCCTGCTTTTCATCTGACCCATTCATCTCGCACCACGCTCCCTGCCCATTCATCCGCGATGCGTATTCATTCACTATTTCTCCCATTGCTATCACTCATTTGCATTGTACCCCTTTCTAGTTCCAGTATTTCTTTCCATTTTCTCCAACAATCCTTATCTTGATGCGTGCATCTCTCAAGCACATGATCCTCCGTTTCAGGTTCCCCCCACCCACATGGACAAAGCACCGCCGG
This sequence comes from Leptinotarsa undecemlineata, assembly GCA_015342065.1. Lineage (NCBI taxonomy): Eukaryota > Metazoa > Arthropoda > Insecta > Coleoptera > Chrysomelidae > Leptinotarsa > Leptinotarsa undecemlineata. Next base: position 4,408 of record WOGP01005187.1, read on the forward strand.
TCCCAAGTTGAATCTAGCCAAGTAACCCGGAAAGCTGCCGTGCCCTGTGAACAGTTGAACAGCCTTTCTCGACAGATTCAGTGCTTCATACCCGACTGCTGTAAAACATTTGTATAGCAGTAATTTCAGTTTTTTTGTTCAATAAAATTGTTATTTTTCGTTTAACTTTTTTAATTTTTTAAAGATTTTTTCAGGAATTTCAAATCAATTTATATTATATTAGACAAAAGAAGTCCGAACTGATAAAATACACCACGAAACATTGTCAACCAACTTCAAACAAATGGCTTATCATTGTTTGTTCTAATATTATTCATAGCACACTAGAATCTTTAACTTTCAAATATCGATGACGCCACCGCTAATCGAGCCATACACATGAACAAACAGTAATAAGCCACTTCCTGTCACAGAACTCTCTTTGTTAATCTACTTAGTAAAGATGAGAAAAGCTATTAAATATAGAGACATAACTATAGAAACAAAATCAAAAATTTACAACACTCTGAGGCATTTCAAGAAAACAAACAGAATAACCAACATTGGTTTGGAGTTGGAAACAGAACTTCACAAAATTTTAACATTATCAAATTCAATTTCCATAAAAGTGATTTCCTTCTATTTGTTGAAATAGTTTCATTGATAGATAAATGCGTTACTTTCTCTATAACCCAGAAACTCAGATTTTTTTTCGTATTCCTTGACATGCAAAATCTTGAAATAAGTTAATTTACTTCAAAACGCGGACGAACCTTTCATTATGACTATTAAGAGAAAACTATTTTCTCTTTCTAATTCTGAGCCGGAAGAGAAATGCAGTGCTCAAATTCATTCAGGGATGATAAATATTTCCATTCCAATCATGAAAAAGGCGAAGTCAGAAAATAGTACTAAGCTAAATTGAAAAAGGGTTTTATGGAAGAAATTTACTTTTCTAGATGGCTCAATTTATTTTAATTGTACCTGTGGTTGTATAACTGTAAAATTTATTGCCCTGCTCGATTTTCCTGCCACATTTTCATTTATTTTCGTGCCCCTTTTTTTATTGCCAGATTTGACTTCTTCGCATACAAGGTGGCTAGAGATAAATTTTAATGAATGATTTGGTATCGTCATGGTTGGAAAAAAATCCTGAATTTATCTGTGGTCGCTCTCTGTATCTGTATTTGTTAATGTCTTGTATTTGTAGTTCCAAGAGAAACTTCGAAATCTACCTTTGTCTTAGTGATGAACGTTCATTGACGTTCCTTCTTTTTCGAAAGGTACGATATCTGAAAGCCTCTTCAGTTTGAAAAACGACTGAAAACATTGTTGATACTGAAAAGAGCTCTATACTGAAATGTTTTCATCATGAACAACTCTTGTGACATGTTGTTTCAATGAAAAACTCACTCAAATCATCATTAAAGTTTGAGACAGGGAAAGAGAGGATGTTGAAAACAGGAAATAATGAGGAAGCGACTGAAGTCAACTTTGTCTGTCTGTCGAGTGTGTACAAATTATAACCATGATAACTAAGTTTTTTCCCAACACGAAACCGTTATTTTAATACCTGGACACGTGTTTTGATCACCAAGTGATCACCTTGAAGAGAAGGATTAAACTGAATAAACCTACAATGTTATCCTTATTTATACCATAAATACCTCTTCTAGGTATCTGCGTCTCAAGTGTCTTGAATTAATTTCACCATATTGCCTCATCTATAAGTCTTAAATTAATTTTACAATGTGTCCTTATGTAATAGTCAGGTCTCTTTGAAATGATCACTGGGTGATCGGAACACGCGTTGAAGTGTCAAAATGACGGTTTGGTGTTGAGACAAACTACGGTAGGTATTAATAATTTCTACACTAAAGATTTCAAACAGTTCATCACAAGATGATATCTGAAAAATGACAAGAAAATACTGAACCCAAAATGGAAAAGCGTTTCTTCTTTCAAAATAAATATGTTTTTCCTGAATAAAAAAGGATCTATTGAATCAGTACTACCAACACCAATGATTTCTTCAATAATTTCGTTCCGTTTAAGGTTGAAACTAACGATTCTATTCTACTTGGATAGAAATTACAACTGTACCACAGTGCAAAATATTTTCTGAACATCTGTTTCGATTGCCACTGCTCAACAAATAGAAAGAAAAATGATGTTTGATGAAACGGAGCTCCGTTTTCGACAGACTCCAAAATCGAAGATTCCAAGCACAATGCTTCAAAATACAGCCAGAACTGAATCTGCACCGTACGTACTAATGCAGAATACAAATGATAAAACTCAAGCGAATCCCAACTAACACTACTGAGAGAAACGATAGATGCAGCATTCAACGATGTACCAACATGTTTTCTCATTATTAGAGTTCGATAATGAATAATAGACATTTTCAGTAAAAAAACATACATTTTCATACATGAGGTAAAAAACTGCATGGGCTGCTAATTCATAACTAATCTGCTTCTAGACTTTGATCAGTGTTGGCACTTGAAGAAAGAAATAATATCAACACTGGAGGAAAACATATACCTGTTGTTGAAAAACTCAGTCTCCCAAAAATGGAAGAGATATTTGAAAACAAGAATTGTTAACTGCAGTATGACGCAATAATATTTGAGTTATTGATCAAAATGTACATGAATTTGGAATTATCATATAATACTTCAAAAAGTAGGATATTATATGGTTGGGAATCTCAGAATATCGACGCTTTATCATCAGTGCTCCTGAAAAGTAATCAGAGCGCGACAGACAATATTGATTGCTGATCCTGGCCAACTCTAATAATGTGAGGAAAAGTTTCGAAAATCTGATCAATTTCTTTCGAACCAGCCATTATCCTATGATTGTTTTTACTTCAATTTGCATTATCCTATAGTTTTTATATCTCGTGTACTATATACCAGATAGATACTAGATACCAGATCACTGTGCATTTTATTCGGAAGGCTGCAGTCTCAGACATTTGATCTCAGCATCCTGCATCATCTGAATGCCAGAGAGACGTATATCCTCAGGGTAACACGCAACACACAAAAGGTAACCTTAGTTCAGCAAAAAATTCACATAAAAGCCACTTAACTAACTTAACTCATGCTACAATACAAAAATAAGCAAATGCATGGGGTCATCTTCAACACAATTGAAGATTTCAGCTCATCAAAACACTTAGCTTTCGCCTCAGGTCGAGTGGGTTGAAGTCGGACACTGAAAAGTTCATCATGGCCTTCCAAGAAAGTTTATCCAAAATCTCACTCTAACGTACTCACGAGATGGGTATAGACATTCCGGATACCAGATCCAAGGCCTGCAATGAGACACCTGAGAGACCATTACACCTGTTGTTAGCATGTGTAGCATATGCGGCCTCATCCTGTATCAATTTACGGCATTTTCATGGTATTGATGAGATCAGGATATTGCCTTTTTTTCGGAGACATCCCATCCGCAGGCTAATACAAGGCTGATAAGCCTAATGTAGTCCTTCTTGTCCAACGAAGTAAGAGGATATTTGTCGTGAAATGTTCAGCTTGGGATTAGGAGACTATTGTTCAAGAAGAAAAATTGTAATCTTCTCTTGGAGGGGAGTTAGGAGAATACTGTTCAAAAAGAGAAATCGTAATCTTCTCTTCGAGTTCCATAATTTCTAGCCAGATGAATCTGTTGAAGTCAAGAACCTGCTCTGATTGGTGGATCACTTGGTAAAATCAATCATGCCGGCTTATCGCAGAAATCTTGTCCGAGCAAATGCAGGCGGTTGTTATTCTTGGATCATTGCTTCTATTCAAGGCACACAATTCTTGGACTGAATACTCTGTTGTGAGAAATAGAGAATATCGAAGCAATTATAACTATCAATACACCATACACAGGCTGAAACAAATACAACACATAATGTAGTCTTCTTTGACTATCAATGTGAGATGTAATCTGTTGTGTAGTTTTTGGCTCCGAATGGAAAGAGGAAGAGGGACGAAAAAACAACGAGATTTTCCTCTTCCAACTCCACAAATCCTTTCGAGACCACTCTGTTGAAATGATTGTTCTGACTGTTGGAGTCCTTGATGTAATCATCCCGTCCATACTCCCGCATCTCAAGATCATACCGCTCAGCCGCAATATGGCAGAATTCTTGGTCGTGAAAATGCAGAAAACTATTTTTGGCTCATTACGTATGCTCATGGCACTCGGAGAGTAATGGAAGGTGTGATAGTCGTAGTAATCATAATGATATTACGCTTAATTCTCTAAACAAAATAGAAGTGAGTACCTGAAATTAGTCCTGGAGGCAACTTTCAAACAAGTTGATCTTTCGTGCAATCTTTCAATGTTATAACTATAAATGAACTGATAATAATATACTGTGAGAAGATTGTCTCAGAAGAACCCGGCCTCTGACCTAAAAATGGCGGTATCACTGTATTTGAAAGTAGACAATCTATAAAGCATATGTTTCAAATTTGACGACGCAGCGTTAATCAGTATTCATTTGGAAACAATCAATGACTAACGTTTTCGGTGAATTTGTGGAAATGCAGATGATTGGTCTCTATTATGTGGTACAATACTTTCATGGGTCCATTACTTTACACACGAAATAGAAGAACATTCAAAACAGTGGACTCAAAAGGGAGAACATGCTCCAAAGAAAGGAAGACCGTATTATCTGCAGGCAAGGTCATGGCATCGGTTTGTTGGAATACGCTTGGGATAATTTTCATTGGCTATCTTGAGAAAGTGAAAACTATCAGCGGCGGCGACTATTACTTGAACTTACTGCAACGTTTGAAAGAAGAAGTCCAGCAAAACCGGCTACAGTTGGCTAAGAAAAAAGTGTGTTCCATCAAGACAATGCCCCGATATCGCCTAAAATAACTTAAAACTTGAATTGCTACCTTATGCACCCTATTCGCCAGATTTAACCCCCTCGGATTATTTTCTGTTCCCAAACTTGAAAAAATGGTTCAGTGGTCAAAGATTTTCCAACTATTAGGTTGGATTGAATCAATGACGGTTTTAAGGAGCAAGACAGTTCTTAATTTAAAACCGGTATCAAACTTATTGAACTTCGCTGGGAAAAGTTTTATTCAAACTTTTTGTATTTTATTTGTTGAGTCTGATACTTCTGGACCACCCCCTATATTCAAGTGAATATTTTATCATAATTACCCGGGGAGCAGGAATATGCAAGATAGTACTTCATGAACAAAAAAAAAACAGAAAGAGTGATTCAAAGTTAGACAGTATTCGAACCCAATACGGTTGCATCAAACAAATATGCTACGAGACATCTTTCGAAGACTAAAAAAAAATCGATGCATCTCTTTTTCCGTTTACCAGCTATCGCCTCGATAATCTACAAGTCTCAGAAGTCATAACTTTTGCGAACTGAGGATTAGCGAGGTCCTAAGTTTCAACGTGCAATTTCTAGAAGGGACACAATAATTTTTTTCCATCGAAAACTGACAAGCATTCACAGCATTTTGGGAAAATGACTTTCTGAAAAAAGTAATTTTTTATAAAGGAACAGCTTATATTTCTCTATATCGAGTAATCCTTACATGTATGTCAAATCTTTTTGATGACTCAGTTTTCATTTCAAGTGGATGAAAATGTTATCTCTACCAATTCAATAAATAGAAAATTCTACCTGCATTATAAACTTACTTTCGCATTCCAACCAGAATTTTTCGAGTATTTCAGGAAAATCAAATCCAAGAGTTATGAATTCAAAAACAAGCACTTTTCCCAATCACCAGAAATGCAATAATTCTCCTTCACCTGTGTTTCGTCAATCAAGTAGGCGTCTTCCGATCATCTCCTGAGGACCAACCAAGTTGAATTTCCAGTGGTTGGGACGCCAGACATTCCAGTTTTACCTCTAATGAGAGTTTTGAAATTTTTCTAAGTATTTGTGATGCACTGTTTGGAAAATTTGGTGCGGTAATGACTATAACTGAAGGTTTTTCCCAAAACCAAACCGGTATTTTCACACTTCGACACCTATTTCGATCATCAAATGATTATCTTCAAGAGGAAAAATAAACCGTTTAATCTTAATTTTGCAGATGATCACTTGGTGATCGAAACACGTGTCGGGGTGTAAAAATAACGATTTGGTGTTCGGGAAAAAATTTCGAAATATTCTTTGCTAAGTATGCCAATCCTAACTGATCAAACTAGGTCAATCAGATATTCAAAATAAGCAAGGTTTCTGAAGAAATGAACTTTTAACGTTCAAGCTAGTCTCGGATATACCTACACAGTTGGTTGAATGGACTGACGCCTTTCAGAAAACAACTACTTTCCTGTCTAATATCACGTTGACGTCGGATTATATCCGACAGGCGTCAGTACAGGAATCTTCACAAAAAATTTTCTGCATATGCAATTGGCAATACAACTAAAATTTAGGAATTTAGGAACGGGCACACTTGCAGACCGCTTTCGGGCTCATTAGACACTTGTAAGTGCAAGATAGTACCCATCATGGACCTAAAGTCAATGATAATACATAATTGAAAATCAGAATTATTTCAGAGTATTTTATTTCTCTTCCTAAGATGGAGCGAACAACAAAATGTCACTTCATCTATTGAACGAGGTACTAACCAACTGCATATCGGATATTTGCCCGATTCCTCTGAATAACAAAGAAAAACTTTCTCATTAGTCAGTGGGCTATGCTTGAAGACTATCAGTAAACATATCTAAAGAAATGAACTATAAACGTTCAAGCTTCACAAGTTTAACTCTTGAACGTGTAGAGTTCATTTCTTTAGATTTTTTTACTGCCAGTCTTCAAGCATAGCCCACTCTCTTATAAGTAAGCAACGTTTGACAAAAAAAAGTTAATAATTCCTTCCCAAAAACGTTGATGAACTGTTCTGGTTTCCACTCAATTATGCGGTTCCATAATAGGGATTTTCAAAAAAGCTTATTTTTCTTTTATACTACTCGCCAAACTGGAATTCAGAAGAGGCGATCAATGTAACAATCAACAATAATGATTATTCAACAAGTCCGTTGTGTAACCCTGAAAGGGTGCCTCAAAGCAGACTCAAAGAAACCTCAGGTGATTCGAAATGAAAATACTCACCACCCCGTTGTTGAATTTTCTGACGACACAAGGCAGTTTGGCCGTTCCTCCAATTTGTGCAACGACCGTAGTGGAATTTTCCGTCAGGAAAACTGCACCGTGGGTCGACGCGGATGTTTTCAAGGCGTTTCCGGATGAATGGTCCTTGTTTCTCCGATTTTCGTAGCTCCGTATCATTCGACCGAGTCCAAGGAATTCCGAACCTGGAACAGAAACAAGAAAATTGGGATGTTTGTACATTTCACGGTCGGACGGTTTATAGCGATTTGATTGGCAGATAGATTTTATTCGAACGTTAGCAGTAATTCGAAAGGATGTTCATCGAGTTGTTAACTTTTGACAACTGATTCAGAGGTTTGGATGCTCATTTTGTTTGTTGAAGGTGTACTAATTGATCATGTTCTGTGGACCATACAAATTGCCTTATCAGAGTTGAATTTTATATCACATTAGATATATATTCCAACTTTTTATAGTGTTCTGAATTTATTCTTTCTCGTCACATAAGCAATGGTCTCGAAACCTATTTATATAAATATTTTCGTTCTCAAACCCCCAGAAGTCACATGTTGACCATCTGTGCATCATTAAACTTCAACAGTTCCTCTGTTGATTCAGTTTTGTTTATTTTTCAGAATATGGAAGGTTCAATCCAAAAAAAAACAGCAAGAAGCATTGACCATAAAAAAAAACAATTTTCAAAGAAGATGTTACATAATATCATACATAATATTGAAATATGATGAAACAGTACTGTGGTCTTCGCTTTGCTTTTGTATATACAGATACATTCTTATCACATACAAACTGAAAACTGTTTTTGTGATGTATTGTACATCAAATTATATTTCGATATAATGTAACACAATCATTAATAAAACAGACAATCCTTAAAAAAACAGTTGTTTTCTGGCAGACGTCTCGAATTTAATTAATTTTTTATTCAGGGCTTCATATGTTTCATAAACATACCTCATAAAACTTATATGGGAGAGTGTGTACGAAAGAGCCAGTTCTGAAAAACATCAAAAAAAGTTAACGTCAGTGATGGTTATTGAATAAAATTGCTTTTTGTAAACAATAAGTTTAATAGTTATGGTTGTCCCACTAAAATAAAATGAGATATCATGACAGAAATTAGTATTACGGCAACTTAAAGAAAAAAAGGAAATCGGCTCTTTCAAAGCAACACGTGTATGAAAGAGCTGGGCAGGTGCTATGAAAGAGCCGGTTTCCTCTGTACAAAACAGTCTTTCAGCAAATGAAAATCACTCAATGAACTATTTATTTGTAATATAGATCTTTTCAAACTATAAAATTGCTCATTTCTGTAAAAGTTAGTTATTTATCAGTCTTAAATCACAATCGTCTCGTTCATAACTATTCAATATCTTGTTTTGAAAGGCCCGTAAACCGCAACATCCAGAGGTTGGAATTTATGGCTACAATGAGGTGGAGATATCCGTAGAAGTAACTTATCCAATTTGTTTCGACCGTTTTTCGTCGAAGATTTTTGGAGGAACAGAAACAGTGCTGCATCCTGGAGGTTCTTTCAAAGTCTCCACAAGTGGCTCTTTCAAAACATTTTGTTATTAAAGTTGTAACCTCAAAATACAGCTATTTCGCATGAACATTACGACATCAATATTATCGTAAAATAATACTAAGTATATGCCAAATAATACAACATATCAATTTTATCAACTCATGTAGCACTTTTCTTTGTAAAACAAAATGAGTGAACGTAAAAAAAATACTTTTTGGTCCTGAAATGTTTGATGTGGTCTACCAACGCCATTCGTTTTCGCAGAAATGTTAAATGTTTGTGGATGACAACTATTCAG
>WOGP01005188.1:0-13347 GCA_015342065.1 Leptinotarsa undecemlineata
ATCTTAGAAAACTGACTAAGTAGCAACATAGGCCTGTAAGATGCACAGTCAGATCGAGAGCCCTTATTTTTCTATATTGGCAAAACTTTTGACATTTTCAGTATATCAGGAAAACTCCCCTGCGACTTAAGAAAACTTCATAAAAAAAGTCTAACAGGGTCAAATCGCACGATCCCAGTGGCCAGTTCACATCAACTCCATGTGAGATGTCCATGCTCTCATCAAATCATCCGTGCAGAATATCCATTGTGGTATGAGCAATTTTAAGAGCTAACCAAGCCAGTTGAAGTGCATGGAGGATATACATCCTCTTTTTGGTTCTGGTACAATAAAATTGTCCCACTCCTCAGGTGAATTAAAAAAAATAGTTTTATGAGGTTTGAATATATCTTTTTGCAAAATATTCATTGCGTGGTCTCTTCAACGCCGGTTATGCAAGAACTATCCTAATACTAATTTGTCCATGTTTGACAATATCTAGACATGCATTTAATCAGACCTCTTCACTATAAAGTTTTATAGAATTGTGAGGTTTTTGAAATAAACTTTCCACTGATCTAGTAACTTTGAATTTTGCTATAATCTTAATCGACTCGATTTAATCACCTTTTGATACTGGTGCTAAAGAGGCAGAAGTGTCTTATTCCGAAACATCTGATGTCCTCCATTAAGAATGACAGTGTTCCATGTAAGAATAATTTTACTTCTTTCATATACTATATTGTGTAGCAATCCTGTGAATGATATATGATTCAATTCGATAACAAATGTTTGGAGTACACAGTACACTGAATATAAAAGTAGTTGATTTCAACGTTTTTTTTTCGTAATTCAGTGATTATATAAAAGTTGTTGTTTCGAGTGGTTTTCTTTTCAGTTTGTGCCTAGAAGTTATTTCTTTGCATGACCTACACATCTTCGTGGAAAGATGGAGAACGCCAAAACCCTTCCTTCCCAAAAATGTGTTTGAAATCAAAGCATTGCCACTAGTTTTTCCTAGGTTGCTTTGAGTCGTCTTATTTTCGCCACAGTCGTGCAATTTACAAAAAAAGGAAAAAGTTAGGATTATCATATACAGCTGAGAAATATATTTCATAAGATGCGAACTTCACTGGCCACAATATGAAACACTATTATTTCACATAATTAAAGTTTTGAGTGGTTTAAATATATTTCACATTAGACGTTCTGGATTGTTAGATATGAATATAATCATTGCGATATATGTCATAGTTCTTGGTTCCTGGTTAGAAAAATGTCGTTTTTGAGTTCACTGTTTATCACTGACAAAATGTAGTTCATGAAGTAAAATTGCCTTTGGGGCAAATAGTAATTGAAAGTACAATCTGTTTAACAAATATTTGAGGCTTTTGATAAAATTTATTGATTCGTGTAGTCCAACATTTTTTTTCAGTTATCACCAAGTAGAGAAGAAATCGAACTTTTTTTTATTTTTATTTCCGATATTTGGGAGAAGCGCCTGTCTTCCTTTCTGGAGATTTGTAAGATTTGATGACACTCAAAAAAAAAAACCTTTTTTAATTGGGGAAAATTTATCAAAATGCGTTTATATTTATACTCGTACACTTACATTTATTATTCGTCTTAGAGGCACTTTTAGTCTTTAAATAAATATATTCCAAACTAATATCGATCACTCTACGTCAACTTGAGAAATTTGGACGGCTTTTCCAAGAGTTCGCAGAGTTGATGCAGAAATAGACGTTTCAAAATAGGAACGGTGCCAACAATGTATTTACCAGATTCTAGACACGCGCTCATCACAAAAAAGTATCACGAGATTTTGTTAACCAAAGGCACGTTTTTCTAATAATTAACCGATTTCAAGAAAACAATTTTTTAATCTGAAATATATTCAACACCATTATATACCATTTGGTGTTTAATTTTTTTTCCAAATAGTAAATGAGAACGGATATACCCAAAAGATAATAGATAGTTTAGAAAATAGAATCAAACAAAAAATTCAGAACGAGGATCAAACTACTCCAACAAATAAAACAACACAAAGATGGATTGTATTCACATTTATAGGTCACCAAACCAAAAAATTACCAAAAATCTTCAGATCCTTGAACATCAACATCACTTACAAGCCGAACACGAAAATAACACAAAAATAAACAGTTATGAAAAAGAAGAAGACAAAAACCTAAACGGAGTGTACAGCATACAACGCTCGGACTGCAACAAATTCTACATCGGCCAAACCAAGAAAAAAACTACTCCAAAGGTACAACGAGCACAAAAAAGCATACATGAACCTAATAACATATAAATGAAACCTAGCAACACACGCCATACAAAACAAACATGACTTTCCCTCACCAGAAAACATCAAACTCATAAAACAAGTTAATAAGGGAAACCGTTAATCAGCTGTCGCCCCCATACGAACGACAACTCTAAGAAGTTGAGAAACTTGTGCGAGCTAAAAACTAACGATGTCTTACCTTTTAACCTGTGATTCCTAACACGGTTGCAGAATCATCCCAGCTTCAACCAGATACATTGTCTCGAGAAAAATATCTGGTAGAGGCGGAAATCGAACCCACGGCCTTCCGATCGTGAGTCGGGCGCATTACCATCACGCCCAATTCCACAACAATGGGGACTAATATTCAATATTCTACACAAAACAATACACATTCCTAGAAACAATAAACCTAGAGAAAAACCAACACAAAGGATATTCCCTGATGTAGTCCAAGTACAGGCAAATTTAAAGAGACATCCGAATGAAAGGAGAGGACAAATACCTGCACTGAGGCGTGCTAACGATACGAAAGAACAAACAAGAAAATAAAATGTTCAGTTTGAGTAGAGTAATGAATATGATAGGACAATTTGCTATCGAAAGCGCTCGCATATAATAATTAAAAGTTATTGAAGCTTCGAATCCTTTTTGTGAACAAATGTTAATATTGAAACATTGAAAATAAAGGAAAACTAGTTGCATCAATCAAACAAATATATATATAATGATATTTTTCAGCTTGAACTCAACAAATTCCATGTATACCTTTTTATCTATTTTCATATTAACAAAACCTGGGTGAGTTAAAAAATTCTAACAATTATTTCTGCGACTCTGATTGCTTTTGAATATACCCGTATTTCAAAAGTTGTTTGATTCCATCAACACTATCAATATTCTTTGTTTCAAATGACCAATGAATTATCACTTTATAATTGTTTGGAATTTGTATGGTTTTAAAATTACTTTTCTTTCCTTTGGAATTGATAATAAATGAAATATATGAATGGTCATTTCAACCTGTTCTTTTTGGACACTCCCTGAACACATTTGTTATATGGATTTCTTTGAAGTGTATTCAAGTAACACTACAGTTCACAGTAACAGTTTATGAAAACGGAACACGTATTTTGCTTTACAATATATTCCTCAACCGTTTTTATACTGACTGAATTCTTCATGATTAATATTTTATATAATAACAATTTGGATCATATGACCTACCAACATGGCTAATGATTTTATCTGAGTTAAGGTATAAAATGAAATAAAAGAAACGAAATTCCATTGCGTTATTCAGCAAATTTTTAGAATATAATAATATTCAAGCATTCCAAAAGATTCAGTTAGGACAATATATCGTTTTGGGCAAAAACCAAACGTCAACTCATATACTCCTAATCTATCCGACACTAAAGTTGTTGTTCAAGTTGTTGAAGTTGTTTCTTCAATAAATTTGCTAAAATTTTCATTTCTCCAAGACTTTTATTTTCATCAAACAAATTGCTGTTAACAAGGTAGGTACAAATACAAGACATTTACCAGGTATTCTGGAACATATAGCTAAAAATTATAGGAAACATCGTATTGTGTTTGTTTGAAGGTGGTTGACAATGTTTCGTGGTGTATTACATCAGTTCGGACTTCCATTGTCTAATATAATTTAAATTGATTTGAAATCCCTGAAAAAATAAAAAAGATTAAACGGGAAAACAATTTTACTAAATACAAGAAACTGAAATTACAAGGAATTAACATACAAGCTACAAAAAATAAAAAATTGAAATAATGAAAGCTTGTATGTAGCTTGTATGTTGATTCTTTGTAATTTCAGTTTCTTGTATTTAGTAAAATTGTTTTCTCGTTTAATCTTTTTTATTTTTTCAGGGATTTCAAATCAAAAACTGAATATTATTTTGAGGACATCAACAGAAGTAACGTTCTGTAGTTTTATTTATACTAACCTAAAAATCAAAAATTATTGTTCTGTTTCAGCAGAAGTAACTGCATTCATCAACTCAATGCAAAATATAAGGGTTCCTTTAAAGCCTGAAAATTTTTGATCAATGATGATTACATAGTGGAAGATCTCAGAGGTTATAAACGCTTAAAAACAGTTATGTCTCCAGATCATCGTAACAAATGGATAAGTAAACAAGGCAATCAAAAGTAAGTTTAGTAAACGTTGCTCTGAGAGTAGGAAAGGTAAACGTTACCTTTGGTGAACATCACCATTGAGCAAACGTTGCTCTGTAAGTAGAAAAGGTAAACGTTATTTTTGGTAAACGTCACCATTCAGCAAACGTTGTTCTGTAAATAGAAAAGTAAACGTTACCTTTGGTGAACATCGCCATTCAGCAAACGTTGCTCAGTAAGTAGAAAAGGTAAACGTTATCTTCGATGAACGCCACCATTGAGCAAACGTTGCTCTGTGAGTAAGAAAAGTAAGTAAGTAAGTAAGTAAGAAAAGTAAACGTTATATTTGGTGAACGTCATCGCTCTATAAGTAGGGAAGTTAAATGTTATTTTTGGTGAACCTCAAAACGTTGCTCTGTGAGTAGAAAAGGTAAACGTTACCTTTGGTGAACGCCACCATTGAGCAAACGTTGCTCTGTAAGTGGAAAAGGTAAACGTTATTTTAAGTGAACGTCACCATTGAGCAAACACTGCTCTGTTGGTAGAAAAGGTAAACGTTATCTTCGATGAACGCCACGTTGCTCTGTAATTAGAAAAGGTAAACGTTACTTTTGGTGAACGTCACCATTGAACAAAAGTTGCTCTGATTAATTTTTTCAGTTTCTAATATATTTTTTTTGTTTTCAGGTCAGGATAAGGTCTGAGGAGAGACCTTTTGCAGGATGGCAAAATGTAGGAGATGACTAATGTTCAGACGACGAATGACCCTGGATACGTTGAATGAGAATAGTCAGAGTTAGGCATTGTTGAAGTACACACGTACTGTGAATTAATGTTCACTGTGGGATAAGAATAAATATTGTGTCCTGGGTCAATATCTTGGAATGCTCAAAATTTACTGAATGACTAAATAGAAATGAAGTTATCACTTCTTCTAACTCTTTTTTCAATGTGGAAATTAGTAATCAGTTTATAATATGTTCATTCAATAAGTTGGTAATAATTTTAATTAGCCTATACTTTTTAAAACCCAAGGTTGGATTCCTTAACATGAATTCCTCTGGGATCTAATAACTACGAACTTGGATACAATAACAAAACCAAAAAAACGCTGTTTCGAATTGTTCAGAAAAGGAATCTCCAAATCATCTTTGAAACTAAAGTTGTAGAAATTGTGAATTGAATTCACAATCGGAAAAAATATTGTTTGAATTGTATTTATAGATAGATCTTCAAAGAACATGAATTGAAACTAATGACTAGCTGTAAATTCACCATTATCTATGTACTTATTTTTTGATAGAACTGGATTAGCTTGATATATCTTACCACGGACTCCACAGACATACAATTTGGTGAAGGCGATGGTGTATAAATTATAGAAAATCTTTAAGCGCCTACACAGCAAATAAAAGAGAAATGAAAAACTAGAAACTGGCAGTGGAAGCAACAGAAGGACCGAACATAAAAAATGAAATTGATTGTTTGAGAGAAAATTTTACGAATTTCAGATGGCATTTTATCTTATTTTGAAAAATTCAATTTTTGGACTTTTGAATGGCCGGATCTTAGGAAATTTGATACTCCCGTCTAATTTTACCTTCAGATTCATGATTCCAAAATAGTCAAGTATCTGGAATGATGATTTTGCGTTTTTTATCTTCTTTATTGTTTCTATTATTAAATGTTTATAATTATAATCTGATCAACTCGATTCTATTGTTCTTGTGTGTTCAAACTTCATTTATCATCTTCTATTCGATTCAAAATCTATTGAAATTCTTACACCATGAAAATCAGAACCTATTAGCATTTACTCAGCTTTGAAGTAATATCAGTTGACTGGCACAACTGTCAGTTATCAGTTGAATTAAGGCGTTTTTCAATTTATGAATATCTGCCTTATCTGATTGATCATAGATATAATCAAATTATATTCTATTTCAAAATTATTTTCCAATGAACCGAGGTTGAGACTCGTATATTGTGACTTCCACCTACTTCCTTTTTCGTACATTTCTAGTAGTAGGTATACTTCCACTTTGGAGATAGGCCACTTTCTACGCATAACATCCGTTAAATCACATAACCACACCTTTAGGTTGAGGCGTACCTTCTAATTATAACGCCAAATTAGGTTCATTCATAAACCACTGCGATGCTTTCAGACCATTATAGTCGCATGGGAATGATATCATTTTCTATTGATTGATAAAAAAAGGCAATTGGACTTTTATAATGTTATTTTTTTAGTACACCGCCACGTTTCAATCGTGCCACAAATATAGCTAAATGCCAAGTATAATCAAAGTAATTATTGTTATAAACTAACCGTTAATACGATTACTGTATATGTCTTTGATGTCCATAGAATTTTTCGAGGAAGAACTTCCATTTAAAGATATCTGGTGTAATTAGTAATGTCTTTGTAAAGCGGTTTGTACAGATTCTTTTTTAGACAAATGAAAAAACAACGGGAAAATCTCATTCCTTTGTTCGTAACAAACCTTTTTTGGCTTCTTGAGATTTGGCCGCAAATACGCTGCATGTGAAATTGAAATTAACTGTATGTCTGAAAATCCTCTATGTTTATATAGTTTTTCAGTGGGTTCATTATGGTATGTGAAATGCATTTTATGAAATTATTCTGTCGATTTCAGTTGGGATTGATTTCCACCAAACAGTTTACGAAACCAATTTTCTATTTAGGGTCGGATGTTGTTTGTAACGGTTCCGCACCCGTGAAAATCTCTGAAATGCTTAAGTATATAATTAATTGAAACTTGCACTAATTTCAAACCATGATTTTGTACCAAAAATACATATCAGTTAGTGAATAACATTAAAAACATATATATTCCTGATATCGCTAAATTTATATGGTTCAAAATTTATTATTTCCCAGTTATCAGGTTATTGAAAAAATTGAGTTGGTTATAATAACTTTGATAATTATTCATTATGAATTATTCATTGTTTTCGACATATTAAAAAAATCATTGTGACAATTTCTTTGTATTTAATAGCTGTATGTATTCGGGCAGACTATTGGGAATTTTTATTCCAATAAAGCATAATAAATTTTTAACAATCTTACTCGTGATAAACAGAATTGACAGTATAAAAAATATTTCGTCTAGACAGAAACCATGTTGATTCTGAGGAAAAACCGAAAATTCTAGACCTACTAGCTGTCGGCCTATTTCAAAATGTTTTTCAATTTAATGAAAAGATTGATTTATGCAGCATAGGGCTAACAATGGGAAACTCGCTGAGTTCTTTGCTAGCTGAAATTTTTATGGATAATTTCGAAAATGAAATTCATAATAATCGGTTGATAAACAGCATCTGTACTATAATACATAGATGATATAGCCTGTTTTACTGGTACAGGTAGGCATTTGGCTAAGTTTGTCGAATTTGTCATTTTCAATCAAGCATCAATTAA
This sequence comes from Leptinotarsa undecemlineata, assembly GCA_015342065.1. Lineage (NCBI taxonomy): Eukaryota > Metazoa > Arthropoda > Insecta > Coleoptera > Chrysomelidae > Leptinotarsa > Leptinotarsa undecemlineata. Next base: position 7,863 of record WOGP01005188.1, read on the forward strand.
ATTCACAACTGAAATGGAGGTGAATGAGTTGTTACGATTTTCATGAGGTCTAGACCACTACAAGAAACGATAATGAGCGTTTTAGGATATTAACATACTTTGGTGAACCCTCCAGTAACATCGCTTATTTTTTTAAAGAAATATTTTGACGTGGCTCTAAGAACAAATAATAATTTGAACGAATTTATTGAAAAAAATTGAGACAAAACTACAGTATCTGCCTAAAAGTTTATATTGGCCAAAGAGGAAAAAACTATTCCTGAGGAACAAAAGAATATAGGAGTAATTTCTTGAATTTGGAGACCATTTGCAAACCATCTTTTGTCCACCACGACTACGAAGTATTACATTTGTAGGAGAAAAGTGTGAAACTCAATCTATTCAGTTCAACTCAAGAAAAACTTTGTGTTATTAAGTAAATGAACCACTAAATATGTAGAAATTAGTGTGAACACGTCTGATGAAACTATTATATGAGGAAGAAACACTTGTTGTGGTTTTGTTTTGTGAACTGTTTAGCAAAAGTTTCACAATGAAGTGTTATTTGAAAACGGTATGAATTTTCATCGACTTATCGGCTTATTTCATCACATATTCTGACAGATTTTCAATAGTTCCAAAATAGAAATTTTTGCTCTCAACTCACACTCAAGATACTGCAATTGATACTCACTTTATTTTGAATTCTGTGCAATGTACCATGTATTGACGTAATTTTTTTCTGTTCTGAGCACCCCAAATTGCTTTCACATGATGATTTTTATACTTTGAAGACGGTTTGGTGATATGATAAAAATGCTTTCAAATTATTCATTATATTCCCATCAATTTGGTCATAATTACCTACTGAATAGACGTGTCCTCGAACAAGGGAACTTTTCTTACAATTCATATATATTTTACAAAAATATTCCTGAGGGACTCACCATGGAATTGCAATAGTTAACTAAAACGTGAACATAATTTTCCTAAGAAATATACATAGCACATAAGGTTGCAAGTGAAGTACTTGAAATACATAGATTTCATTTCTACGAAATGCATACCCATATTTCGAAAGCTAAATGAGGACGAATTTGATAGAAAAATACGGTTATGCGAAAACACGTCTCATCTCGCCAAGGTCATTCCCAATTTTCGACCGAAAATGTGTTTTAATGAAGATTATTGATTTTCTAAATGACGATAAGGATGAACAAAATCGCGTAATTTGTCGAGAAAAAAATACACAGCGCCTTCAAAAAGTTAATAGGCTGATATTTTTGTAAATGTCATTATTGGATATCTATTTCCTGAAGAAAATTCCGCAGGGACTGTCGATTCTGAAATAATTCATGATCCTAGGTCTTGAAGTACCCCTTAAGGTAATTTCGTTACACAGGAGGCTGGTTTTCATTTTCAAAAGGACGGAGTACCATCCCATTACTTTTTCCCGTCAGACAGACCAGAAGGAGAGCAATTGAATGGCCTCCGAGATCACCGGATCTAACTCCATACGACAAATGTTTCAAGGACATCACAAATTCATTGTCAATGAAACATTACTGACCTTCCACGCCAATTAACTGGCATTTACTGTCGAGTTGTTACCATTATAACAATTTTCGTAAGAATCAACTCTACAATATGAGCTCAGACAAATGTTGATATTAGTAATCTTAAAATATGAATTACAGCAGCATACCAATCAATTGCCTGTAAAGTTCGAAATAATTACAAAAACAGATTTTATTGCTTTTCAGAGCACGATAAATATCTGGGCGACGGGCGCCCTTATTATACTTTGGAAGAATTTTATGCGGATAGCTTTTAATCAAATTATTTTTTATTCTATTTACTTATTTTTTCTCTTATTATTAAGGATTTTTATACTATATGTTGACTGACAAACTGTACCTTTTGCATTTAGTGTTTAATTTATATAAGTACTTTGTCCACAAGAATTCCTTATTATTTATGACAATGAAGTATTGATTGATTGATATTTTTAATAGCTTATGAATAAGTAGTAAACTTTTTCTTTAAAATCAGGTGTATCCACTATTGATATTTTGTAAAATAAAAAAAAAGACCGCCAAAGAAAAAACCAAACGATTTTTTTTTCATTCAGTGAATGAATGGTGTTTCCATCCATCATTTCATCAAAAGAAAACGAAATACAATGATCTTATTAAAATGATAAACTGAAAACCATTACTCTTTTTTTTTACGATTCATAGATCTGATTCAAAATACATAAATAGCTCAAACCTTTTTGATTATTATGCAAAAAGTGTTCTTGTTGTTGCTTATAAATAGTAATTATAAGCGTTCACGACTGCCAACTTTTTTGAATTGTAGTCACGATTATAATTACTTGGTGAAGTCATTGATGCTAATTTTTACGCGTTAAAAATGAGATTCAGACTCTTTATCATATAGCCCAGGAAGTGGTGGGAAAATAAACTTTAGTAGACTGAATATGGCCTGAATATTTTTTAGTCAGTTGTGAAATAACAAAATTTTGAAGCAACACACTCCAACTATGATATTTATTCAATCAATGGGGATACCACAACTTTTTAGAGAAATATTAGCTATATGCTGTACATGAATGAAACAGTCAATTCATGACAGAATAATTATATCAGCACGACCATACATACGAGTTATTGCAGAAAATCCTTCCTCAACTTCTTCCGCGATATTTCTAAATGATTTTATTCATTATTTCATCATCTGTTTTGTTGTTTTCTCCAGAGTTTTATTTTTTTCTCTAAACGACTGTTTCTATTTTCTCAAGTCAACTCCCCTCAAGACTTAACTTAACCAAACACCTATTCTAGATCCAAATACATTCTTCAAAACGTGCCAATGTAGTTGTTTCTGCGAATTTAAATATTCGGTTCTGTCTGAAAATTGATTAGTGATACATATGGCAAATTGTGAGTCTAACATGTGAGTTGCTCAGAGTCTAATCCTTATATTCAGTGCTTATCGACAAATTCGTGAAGAATCGCAAGTTGAAACGTAGATCCTTCTTGATTCTAATCTCACACGGGTTTTGCCGTTCAAGAGACGATATCTTGACTTTACGCCCAATTTAACTCGATGGGTTGAAGTGGATGTGAGATATACATTTTCTACAAATGTCTCCAAAAAGTTGACGAGACTGAAAATCGAACAGAAAAAAATTTGAATTCGGTCAAGAAAAATCATAATAACAATCGTACCATGGTATTATTGAATTTCATTATCACTCCTTCAAAAGCATTGAAAACTCAAACCTTTTGTCAGTTCTCAGACATTCGGACGGCAATTACCACTTTCACGGAGTTGGTCACTGGGTTCAGAAGTCTTATGCGCTGATTAGACAAAATAAAATATGAGAGTTGGACTAATACGGAGAGTGGGAAGTCATTCTTTCCACGGACTTCTATAATCAGAAAAATGTTTAATTTTTTCCTTTGTTGAAAACTTTGATCATTTGGGAGGTATTCTTTTGGTTTGAAGTTTACTTGATTTTTCAATTTTCAAAACCTATTGGCAACTTTTCATGATTTTCAATATCTTGTTCAATTTGGAAAAGGTATTTAATTAAATCCGTTATATGCGAATTCAAGGGTGGGGGTTCTAGCTATATCGTGATTTATTTGAAGAAACGTATTCAAGAAATACATTTTTTTGAGATTTTCACCAAATAGTTTCCATAAACGAAACATGGGTTTTACTATACAGGAGCTTCTTCAGGCGTGTTCAGGAGAAGTACATTGTAACACGTGTTGTAGTTTCGTGAACTGGTGAAAATCTCACAATGAAGTGTTGGATTTTCATTAAGTATCGGTCATTTCCATGACATATTTTGGGGGACTTGTTTTTATAATAATAACTTATATTTTTTGCCTTCATTGCACTACACTTATTGTCAACTTTTATTATATCCATACTTATACAGGACTGACTTAAAAATCAAATACTACTTCTTCAGAAGAGAATTTGATTAGAGTATGCAGTATTTTTACTCTTCGGTTTTATATTAAGCATTTCTTAATAATTTCTTCAGATTCATCTTCACAAATAAAGCGGATTCAATCAACGATAAATAAAACCAATGGTAAAATAATCAACTTCAATGTCAGACGTTGAAATCAAATAATTAACCCGTACTGAATAAAACAGAAGTGATTCCACGGGTCAATTGAATCAGAATTACAATCCATTTCTATTTATAGAAATGCATTCCACAGACTATTTTTAGATTCGGTAATGGTGAAAATTACTTTCAAATGGAAATACTTTCTGCATAACAGCAGCGCTAACAACTTCAAATAATAACTATACAGAAATGCAAGTTATCTCTTCAAGGATTTTTTCAGTTTAGTTTTGTCTGATTCAATTTTGAATATAATTCAGAGACTTCTGTCTAATGTTTCCGTATTTATGATTCATCTGGTCTGATTTCGGCCTGATTAGCAAAAATACAAAATGGCAGGAATTGCAGATATTTTTCGTTATATCAGTTTCACAGCTGAGGTGCTGGAATTTTGCATGAATATGTCTTTTAGTACACTTTACTTACAAGAAATATGTTTTCAAAAAATAATTCATTGCAAGAAATTGCCAATGTTCGCAAGTAACGTGCGAAATGTACTAGGGGTTTTTATATTGATGAATATTTTTGTCGGGACCATAATTTTACGAAATTTTGCGGATTTTTGAGATAGTGATTTGTCACCCACATATTCTTCTAGATAACAAAGAGTACATTTGAAAAAAAAAGTCCTAGCTCACTTAGGCGGCGAGATAATTTTTTTTCCAAACATTCGCCATCACGTTATGAACATTCAGTGCCGATATTTCCACAAAAACTTAAACTTCATGATGTCATAACATTTTTTGCAACGACGCGAATTTAAATGGTGACTTTGAGTATTGAAAACACATTAGAAAACACTTTCTATATCTTCGTCAATTCTGAAGATTCATTATTTAATCTGGGTAGCTCGTGAAAAAAACATCTGGCGAATTGGTTATCCCTAAATATGAATAATTATGATAATAATGAATGCGGTTATAAACAATATTGCAAATATCAAAGAATGAAGGCTCCACTACAGACTTAATTTTCAACTTTGCAAAGAACTTCCTGTATATTCAAAATTGAAGACTATATTGAACTTAGAAGTTATTTTTGTTCGTAAATCAAGGAAGCAGCAAAATCTAGAAAAAAAGAGGTTTCGACCATGCTATAAAGCAAGTTTTGGACACAATGAAAAACTACCACTCAGTCAATTATCAAAGTTTCTTTTTGGAACATTACTTGAACTGAACAACAATGTTGATATGAAAAATTATTATTATTCACAAATGTATATAGTACAATTTCATAGTAGTAGGCACTGAATTTTCAGAAATATTATGGTATTAAAACGTTGTCATGAGCTCATCTTGCATTTGCTCAGATGCCTTGCGGTACCCGACAAGATAGTGAGATGCATTGAACAAC
>WOGP01005189.1:0-13346 GCA_015342065.1 Leptinotarsa undecemlineata
TTTTCTTTGTATTAAAATACCTGTATTTAGTGTCTGATATCTGTTTATACTGTGGACCGTTACAATTGTTTTATATTTTTCTTATTTATGACATGTCTGATATTATGTAAATGATCAAAAAGACGAATAAAATTTATTATTATTATTATTATTATTATTATACTTAGGGGCCCAGAATAGGTTGATGGCGTCTACGAGAGGGTGAACGAATTATGAATTATAACATCTGAATGTTCTGGTGCAAGATAAATTGAAAAATCGTGTTTGTTATTAACTTTCGTTATTGTCAAGTCCAACTGTATCAGCACAAAGTAGCAGCTTTCAACAGTACGATTCATAGACTTATAAATGTGCCTTTGTCAGAGGCGAATTTCAATAAAGAACTGAACATAATGAAACAAATATCTGTCAATAATGGTCATGATAGCAGTCTCATACATACTTCATTATCAAAAAAGTTATACACCAAAGCTTTGAAGGAAATTTATCCAATTCGAAGAGAAGAGGATAATAGTTATAGAACTCTAACATACTTAGGCCAACTCACTATAAATGTCTCAGAGTTTCTGCACATCAAAGGTGTGAATATTGCTTTCAAAACCAACAACAATTTAGGTATGCACATTAAGAATAACAAAGATAAAAGTTCAGTTTCAAAAAAATCGGGTGTGAATAAATTGTCATGTGGGTGGTGTCCGATGTTTTATATAGGTTAACCTGGAAGAATGTTCAAAGCTCCCATAAATAAACACAAATTTTTTTTCCAGAATGGAAAAATAAGTTTCGCTTATACCACTCATTTATTTACAGAGGAATATGAATTCAACCATGAATACAAGACGTTCCATTTCCAGAAAAAAAGTTTGAAAATCAATCTGCTGGAGAGTGCGGAAATAAACAAATTCAGAAACTGTCAATATCTTATGAACGATCCAACTGAATTGAATCTGTTCATTTCCAGGTAGAAATAGTTAAGTAAATTCAAAATAAACTGTATTAATTAGTTTTAATATGGCTCTCCATCAAGTAACGACCAGTTTATTCAATTATTTCGAAAAAAAAAATTACCATTTTCTGTTATTGAAAGGAATGAATGATTTGTAACTTGAATATCTTCAAATGATACCTCTTTTATAACAATAGTTGCAGTTCGGACATTTCTCTCCGTTTCCAAGCTCTCTAATATGCAAATAGTTGTAGAGAATACATCATTCTATCATCATCATCATTCTATGACTTTTTTACAGAAATATCCTCATTTTCAAAGACATATTATCGACAGTATCATAACTCAACGGTTGAATCTCTAATGGCAAGTTTATCACTCTTGAATCGTAATTGAAAACAATTATTCGGAAGTTTATTGATTCAAATGACCCCTGTTGGCATCAATTTACGTATATTCCCAATTATAGAGAAATCGAAAATTACTTCTTCTCTATTGCAAGCTATCTGGTAGCTAGAAAATCCATTCAAGCTATTATATAAAAGTCTCACGATTCTCGATGAGTTGTCTTTTATGGAAATTTCAACACTCTCGTTTTTATTTGTTGTCATACATCTTCCAGCAACTGGATAATAACTGATAATTGTGAAAAATGAAAACTGAGACAGAATGTGTAGAAAACAAATCGAGGTGCAGACTGTAATGGTGGGTTTCCACCAAACGGACTCGCTTGCGATTAGTTTTGTTTAAAAAACACCTGTTTCGGTGTTTTGTCTCTAATTTTGTTATTAGAAATCTTTCTGTGGAAACGGTTGGCGACAAAAACAAGCAGGTATTCAGTTCAGTATTTTCTTTTAATTTTTGGCTACATTTGACATTATTACTTTCCATTCTTATTCAGGACGTCAGTGAACTTAAATCAAGATACATACATACATACAGAAGAGTCGAAGACTGATTTTTCAAAAGACATACAACAACTAGGGCACAAAGAGTGCCCAAGACACGAAAAATACACACAAATGAAAGTAGGAAAGGTTTCTCGATTGACAACTGAAAACAGCATAATCACAAAGACATCCCCAACATGAGTTTCCGCCCATTCACGGACATGAAGAAATATTTGCTTGTCTTTGTCGAGTTATTGAAAGATATCTAGTTTATAGGAAAAGGCCAACTGATCAGTTTTTTTGTAAAATGTCTGTATACCAACGTTTTTGTCCATCTCTTTGCCCAGAGGAAATTATTGGAAAACTAGAATCCAGAAGCTGGAATTAAAACCAACAGAAATGGAAGCAAACTGCAATGAAACCAACGATATGGAAATCAAAGTATTTCGTATGAAGGTGATAAAACACTCTACTGATCCATCTGAGTGAAGAATTCTTCACGTGCGATGGATTATTGATTTGATTGCCACTTTATTGGATCATAGCCACCATATCAGTTCTGTAGGAATTACACGTTAAAATGTAAGACCTCGTTAGTCCTTAGCTCGCACAAGTTTCTCAACCTCTGAGAGTTGTCGTTCGTATGGGAGCGACAGCTGATTACCGAAAAAATAAATCGACAGTGAACTAGGGTGTAATTTTTTTGTTTTATTTCTTCTTGCCTTCCATTAATCTGTAAATTGATTTGTAATATCAATGGGACTATCAAGGAGGTTGATTAATATTATTTAGACAATTTCAATTTGCTAATATCATCTTTTCATCAACGACTAGAAGAAACTAAATCATTAATCCATTTACAAATCAATAAAAAAATTAAATATTCACAGGTGACCGCCATATACACAGTCTGCCACGAAACTGGCCTAAAACTGGCATCTGATTATCTTAATCAGAACAGCACTAGCTCGAAGGTATTCGAAAACAATGACCCGAGATAGAGAGCATATCAATAACAAAAACGTGAATGTTTTTCAGCAAAAGTCGGTGCAACTTTCTTTTGTTCAAAAACTGTAGGAATCTCCGCCTTACGAAACACACCTATCCTTCATATTTCAAACAGTATCAGTAGTTATATCTATCTGTAATAGTTTGGTTTCGCTTTCACCTGTGATAGTCTAGTACTCGAGTGCCAGTTAATCGAAAACCTGGTCTCTGAGACCGAACATTTTAATCACTTTGGATTTGGATTTGGAATGGCATCTGGAAAATTCACGAAATTTTTTAAGAAGGGCCGGCAGAAATTGTTAAAACTATAAATACGTGGAAAAAGTGGTTTATATCTTTGTAAATATCTTGAAAAATATACAATACTATCGATGATATTATTCAATATATCTGAAATCCACAGAAATATCTTTGAAGAATAGGAAATTTTCTTTCCCCAAAAAAGTATTTTCTTCCGGAAACCGGCGATATTCATAAATCTGGAATCGAGGCTAAAGTTTGGTACAAAACCGGTAGTGTTGTGTGTTAGAATCGAGGACTAGAACAAATAATTTCAATCCACTGAATATAGTGTCAAATATGAAAAATAATGATGAAATAATTCAAATTCATTTGAGCGAATATATGAACTGAAAGATGTTCCAACCTCAACTTCAATATTCTAGAACAACAGTATTCAGAATTCCATCTTTTAATATTCCAAGTTCATAGACATCAAAATTGATACGATCAAAGGGTATAGAAATATAAAACAACTTCCAAACTTTGCACAGATCACATACTGACCCTTTTACTTTAGTACAGAGACCGGATCAAAGTTGCAATGTCAGCGTATAAATCTTCATGAATATTGAGGGAGTTCAAGACTATAAAGAGACATTATTGAGAAATCCATTCAGTATATATTGATCTTCAGAAACTGTACCGGCGATATTCATAAATTTGGAATCGAGGCGACAGTTTGGCACAAAACCGGTGAAGTTGTGTGTTCGAATCGAACACTAGAACAAATTATTTCAATCCACTGAATATAGTGTCAAATATCGAAAACAAAATCATGAAGTAATTCAAATTCATTTAAGCGAATACATGAATTGGACAATATTCAACTTAAATATTCTGAAACAAAAACACTCAGTATTCATAATTCCATCTTTCATAATTCCAAGTTCATATACATCAAAATTGATACGATCACAGGATACAGAAATTCAAAACAATCTCCAAATACGCAAAATTTGCACAGATCACATACTGAGCCTTATACCTTAGTACAGAGATCATGTCAAAGTTACAATGTCAGCGTATAAATCTTCATAAATAATAAGGGTGTTCAAGATCATAAAGAGACAGTATTGAGAAATTCATTCAGTATCTATTGATCTTCATGAAAAATTTCCAGCAATGCAGCATATCTCCTTTTCTTCGATCCTGCTGGGTGGCAGTTTTTGATGATTTGTTGTATTTTTGATTAAAATTTTGGTGTGAGTTCATTCCTGAAGTATTTTTCCCGTTTCATTACAATAAATGTTTAATTAAGTTTTTGAATGAGTTCTTTCATTATTTGGATGAAGAATAAATGGGTGAAACAGAGAATAAAATCCTCTCGTTAATAAGTCAAGATAGTTCTGATTTGCGGCAATAATATTATATTATCCAGACACATGAATTAACAACAATCCGTGGGCAAATTTTCATCGAAATTTTCAACAATCAACAAGTTTTCAAAGATGAGTTGATTTCTGCTTGTTGAAATAAAAACCCAGACAAAAACCTGCTTCTTTGCTCTTCGAAAAACTCCACAAATTTTGATCGTTAAAAGCTACCTGATGAAAATTATTACAAATGTCAACTTAATGATCTGTACGTTGACAAATATTACAATTTTATTTTCATGGAAAGAGTAGTTTTTGAAAGTGTTAATATGTAAAATAATGTAACAAAAGCTCAGTTGATTGAAAAATTAGGGTGAATTTTTTTGTAAACAACTTATTTTTCATCCATTATTTTCGATTTGTTTCCTTAATATTTCTATTTACACATTTTTTGATCAAAGGACACCATAATTCAAGCCAAACTTCCACCTGTAATTACAGATTTGAATTGAAATATTGTTCATAACTGATGTAATTTCTGCATACTCTTGTTAAAAAGGTGTATTCTGTCAGCATTATTCTAATTTTATATTTATCATTTCCATCAAAAACCAATCGCTCTCTCTCTCTCTATTTGATCAAAATACATCGAGCTGAGGAAGCGATCAACTATTGGCGGGGACCACTGCAACTGAGTGCCAACAAAATACAACTGAAAATAAGTAAAGCATATTACTGGAGTTTTTCCCAAAACCAAACCGTTATTTTAACACTTCGACACGTGTTTCGTGTTTCCTCTTGAAGATGATCACTTAGTGATCGAAACACGTGTCGAGGTGTTAAAATAACGGTTTGTTGTTGGGAAAAAACTCCAGTAATATTCATTACTACACCAAAGTTTCCTAACAGTGCATCACATGGAAGTGAGTAAGTAAATTTGTTTAATTCAGGTATACGACAGATACATATTCGTCTATGACAGAAGCAAAATAGATATACATTGATACAAAAAATTTTGAGATTACATATTCTCTAAGAATACTAATGAAAGTTACAGCTACCTAAGCAAGTTTGTATGGAAGCCAGCAAACAAACAGTAATTCTAATCATATATAACCGGACATACTATTTTTTCAGGGTGCAGAAAGAAAAAGATAGGGAGAAGAAGAGAGAGGACGAGAGAGAGATCTTTTTGTGATGCCCTCTTATAATGGTTATTCCTGATTCAAGTATCAGTTGAAGCATCATGAACAATTTCAACAAAAAATTTTTCAAACTCTCTTTTGAATTCGAGCTTGTTTCTCCAGTTGTGATTCAAGCATAGTGTTGTGAAGTTAGGGTCCAAGATACGTTATAAATTTTTGATTATGTGCGAGTCTGTGAGTCGTGGAACATTCATAGTCTTTACTGAACTGTTGGGAATATTAAAAGCATGCTGTATAAATTCGAATGAAAAATCAGCAATCCATAATGAAACCTGAAGAACGTAAGTTTCTTCAACTTCAAGTAATCCAGTTTCATCATACAACGACTGACTACAGTAACCCAGATTTTTTTCATCAAGATCCTTGTTAATGAATTTTGAATCGCTAGTGATGTCTTAAAGGTACCACTTCATACTGTCATACAGTAATTATGGAGTTAGCAAATGCATCATACACCTTCAGTATCATTTCCATATTTGTTATACTCCTGAGCTAAAAAAATTTATAGAATAATTTACATAGTCTTGTTACTCTATAATCAATGTGTGCATTCTACCAAAAATATTGGTCCACTTATACCTCCAGATATTTTATTGTGTCCGGTATATGTATAGGACTATAGTTGGTTGCTAGTTGTTAGAGTTAATGTAATAAATCCGTTTTTTTGACATTGACACTCACCAAATTGAAATTCAACCAGTTGAAAACCATTTTGATGCCTATTTCAGTCTGAGTGTATACTTCTTTCCACATTTTTCCAACAAAGGTGATAGCTGTGCATAGAGTAAGTGGGCATAATTGAAGAATATCTATAAATGTTGTTGATAAACACTACCGTGCACTGATGAGAGGCCAAATAGCCCGAAAACGTTCTGCAAGTGTATTTCAATAATTGAAAATTGATTTCGTCAGTTGTATCGCCAACAGTATTTACAGGAATAACGTTTGCGAATAATTCTGCACTAACTCATATCTGATATAATCTAACGTCCTTCGTGGTATTAGGCGGGGTATGTATGTATATAGTAGGGAGAGTGAGTGTATTATACCCACATCACTCAGGCCATATGTGATCCATTGTAGATCCTCCCGAGGAGTTGTGCTCCTAGGTCATCGTTCATCCTGTCCTTTCCAGGAAGGTGAACAGGTCACCAGGAAACATCTCCTTTATAACGGCAGGTGTGGGCCAAGATTTGCACATTCTTTGGCAAACTTGAGGAATACCACGGCAGCCTCCGCGAAGGTTTTGAAAGGTGCAGCGACATTACGGTCGATGCGCGGCTTCTTCAACCTTCCTGGAGTTCTCCTGATGGAGGTGTTCAAGTGAGGGCGCTTTCCTGCAGGGGCAGCCGGTTCCTTGCTTTTATTCAAGGCGGAAATCTTGGCGCCCGCTGCAGTAAGTGGACCTGCTGTTGGAGGTGAAGTGGGGAAGGAGGAAGGTGCACTCCTACCTCTTTCGCTCTGTTTCTCCTTTTGGCCTCTGCACGGCAAATGCTCCGCCTTTGTATTACATCACGAGGTAATCTGCTATGTTCAGCCTCAATCCGAACGGCAGATATGGGTTGACATTTCTGTTCATCCTCAGCCACCGCCATAGATTGAGGTGAGCACTTCTGTCCAGTTTTGGGATTGGTTTTAGTTGTGTCTGTTTGTTTGTTTCATATATGTGTGTTCCCACCAGTAGCAAGGGAAGAGTTAGTCACCTCTGGTAGAGCCCTACATTACCAGAGGAAGGCTGATTACAATGATGTTTCACCCGGTTCCCCAAGGGGATCCTCCGTAACCTCATATCACCCTGCGACCATTCAGCTGTCGGCACGATTCCTTACACCTTAGCTTGGGTAGGCTGGTCCTCGGTGGCATGTTTCGCAAAGGCTTTTGAGAAGTTATAGTTTTCCCCACCCTACTCATTTCTGCCAGTGACCAGAAGCCATGCGATCCCTTCCGTTAGGGCACATATTGGCTTCCCGGACAGGGCCCCCAGGCCCCTGGCCAATTTCTTATCCGCCACCTGGATACGCGCCCGATAGATAGCCCAACCCACGGGTATTAGCCAGGGTAGTAGTTATTCTCTAATAGATGTCAGTCCACTTACCTACTGTGTAGGTAAGTTGAGACTGGTCTGAAAGAATTGTTCTTGTAGATAATTTGGTGTGTCATAAGCAAATGAAGTTATTTCACCATTGAAATCAGTTATTTTGAAAATGTTCAAGAAGTTTTAGATGCCATTCCGAGTCGAATGATATCTCGCTCAAAATTTTTACTCTCGGAAGTCCACAATATAACCTTCGAGAACCAGACTATAACTCCACTATGTTGATGGTGTCCGTTTGAAGAGTCGAGATAGACATTTCATTATAGGTTAGCCCGAGCAGAACGGATCTCTGTTGCATTCTTGAGTTGATATCACTCGCTGAATATACAAGTTGGGCGATTAATTTTGACGAGTATCGAGTCTATTCTGATAACTTGTTTGAAAGCATCGTGTTTTCTAGATTGATTAGCAGTTAGGACATGATTTCCGTAATCATTCTGAACATCGCCTTTTTTTTCGCGAAAGTTTCCTGAGGTGGAAACATAACCTAGTTTTGATATTGTTGAAATATTGTCTCACTTCCTTGGTTCTTCGTAGATTAAGGATGTTGAAGTTATCTCATGCATTATGCAATAATATGGACATGACTTGAATATAACGTAGATTTTTTTATGCATGTCCTCAATCTAATTTGCACATACGAAGTGCAATTAGAAGGAATTTCAATTTCTGCAAAGAATCATATTCTAAATAATCAACTTTAAAGGAATGTGAAACGTTTCTTTTTCGAATAGGGGTGAAAGTAACCAGGTTCAATTCAGTGCCACAAAAACCTAGGCATCGTTTTTCTCTAAGAAGATAAATGTCTCCAAACTGGATATAATAAAGTCAGGACTGACAATTCCACTTTCTGCTTCGATAGGTTTGTTGGGGATTAAAATGGACACCAATATGTCTTGGCACAATCATGTCACTGAAATTGTAAATGCTTGGAACACTGTTCCAAACCAGGAAACTATACACATCTCAACAACTTCAGCTCAGATCAAACCTTCTTGGCTGTTCTCTGTACAGTTCTCGTGTATGGAGCTCTGCCCCCAAACATAGCCTGGCCCCCAACATTGGCCAATATATGAGACGGGACAAACAAGTATCTTGTTTTACACAAAGCAGGATAACAGTTCAGACGGCTCAAAAACCAAAGAAGGCTCAGGATGTAGAGTTTACTCCAGATTACTAAGCCTAAGAATTGAGTGAATAATGAAAAAAAAAAATACCAGCGTGGTTCAAACAGAACTTGTTGGTATCTTAATCGTCACTGAAAAAATAACCAGGAAAGGAATTTCTACCAAAAACATAGCAAACTACACTGATAGTAGACGAACACTATCAGCTTTGAACAGAAAACGTGTTACCTCAGGGCTACTACTAGAGTGCCACCAAGATTCAGCCAAAGCCTCGGTAGATACTTACATTATCCTGAAGTAGATCAAAAGGCACGACAGAAGTGAAGGTAATCGCATTGCCTACTCTTTAGCCAAGGAAGCAGCTGGACTAAGAATTTTGGATCCAGTGACACCTACGGCCTGATGACTTCGACAATTGCGGAACTAGCCATACGTCACTTCCATGCTCAATCCCTAAAGAGATGGGATATAGTCAAAGGATGCAGTCTTGCCGGTTTCACCCTGGGCGACCCTGGGAATCTGGCGTCGATGAAATATCTGGAGATGACTGGGAAAAACGTACGCTAAACAACTGACCATTCTTAACTGAAGGAACACCTCCATATTATGGGGATAGTGGACTCATCTCTATGCAGGATGTGTGAACAGGAAGATGAAACTATCAGACATGTCTTATGTGAGTGTCCGGAGTTATCATCAATAAGAGAGTATGTGTTTTGCGAGTCTTGGCCTACACCTACTGATATAAAGGATATATCTCCTAGTAACCTGGAAAAGACAGGTTGGACGATGGCCCAGGAGGACAACTCCTCGGGAGGATGTACAATGGGTCACATGTGGCCTAAGTGCCTCCCCTCCCTAATCTACAGATACAGATACATAATATTTTGAATGCGTTAATTATACCTTTTCAAAATGAAACAAATTTCCAACCGTTATTAATATGTAAAAATAAAATATGTTACTGGGAAAGAAAGTTTTTGGCTTTCTACTACTCCATCTTGATACAAAAAAAGTTAAGGGAATATTCCAAAGAAAAAAGGAAAGTGATTAATTTGAAAATAAGTAACTCTATACATGGATGTGTAGATCATGCAAAGAAGTAACTTTCAGACACAAACTGAAAGAAAGTCCTCCTGAAGCACCTACTGTAATATAAACATTTTTTCGAAACAAATACTTCTATATGAACAGTGAATTATACAGAAGATACTTTTGTCTACTCAGTTTGTATTTCAAACATTCGTTGTGGAAAAAAATCAAATATCATTCACATGAGTTCTACTTTAAATGAATGAAGATTCCCTTAACCTTTTTTTGTATCAAGATGGAGTAGTAGAAAGCCAAAAACTTTCTTTCCCAAAAATCAGTCACTCCTGAAAATATAACCCCTTCAATTCAGAATATCTTCCTTAGTATCAATTGTAGTTCTGATTTTTGAATTAGTTCATAATGAACTACAAATTGAAATGAAACTTCTACGAGTTCAGGATCAACAAAGTCTTACCTTTCAACGTATCACGGCTAGTTTTATTGATTTTCATCAAGCAACGAGTCAGTCCATTCATAATTGAAGTTGGTTTTTGTTTTCAAACTATCTAGTTATCAGCTCATCATTAATTAAATCTCGATTTTTCGATAATAACATAAAATAATAAAAATCAATATAATGAAAGTATCAACATTATTTCTTGTTCAGAATAATGGTAAAATTTTGATGATGTCAAGCGAGATCTTATTAACGTTTCAGCTTCTCAGTCATGGTTGAATCAATTTTCATTGCTGATTACTCATAAATAAATGTATTCGAATTTTATTTTTACTTTGTCCAATAACCAGTTCTCATTTCAGTGCAGACAAGCTAAATTGGTGGCATTCATGATAAATTGGACGTGTCAAAATAATAAGGAGCTTTAAAAAGCTTGCATTTCGATGCTGAGTACTTATGCAAATTTAAATTTTGCATATGCCAATAATCATCATAAATTACCAGTGTTTTGATGAATTCTCCTGTGAAATCAATAATTATACTCATTCATTACTATAATTGGATGTTTCCAAAAGTTCACATGGGCTTGCCTTGGTTGTATCGTGACCTCACAAGATGAGGCCTATTATTTTCTTTTGTATCAACTATGTTTCAGAGATATGAGAAGATAATAGTAATAACCACCGTAATTGAAACCAAAATCCTCATTTTCACATCAGTCATACACCGGGTACTGCAAATACCCATCACTAACCACTGGAATTTTGAAAACAATAGGAATATGAAGATATTTGATTTGATTTGAGCTTCTGGAGTTGAGAAACCATGTGATAATCAAAATTCCGTTTAGAGAGTTTCAAAAGTATCTAAAGATATTTTCGACAGAAACAGAAATATTCAAAAATGAACTGAACGTTTAAAATGTCATTTTATCTTGCTCGTTCTCTCACATTCGTCATGCATCATGTATTTTCCTATAAGCTGCTTATCGGATTTTTGCATCTCTCAAAATTATTTTTTCTTACCTTCTCAATCATGCATCAACAGAAATTTCAATTCATTGATGCAACAGTATTCCTGCATTGATTTTTCAGTCTGCCACATTATAATATGAATGATATTTTGATTCATTGTGAACATATATTCCGAAATCGACAGTCATTCGAACTCTGGAGAGAAAAAATGGGGACATAAAAGTTGACGATGAATTCAAACTTTGACTATTTTTTGCTAGAAATCTACGGAAATGATTTACAGCTGAGTGGGAACTCGAATGAATACCAAATAAATACACGGGGAACAAGGAAAACATTGTTTTCATTGTTACATATTTTGAAAATGAAATGATCACAATTTTATCATTTTCCACCAAAGAAATCCAACTTTTTAAAGTGATAGCAGCATTAAAAAACTCATTTTCAAAAATGTAGGCGGCGTTAAATGAAAGAGAAAATATTTTCGTTTGGTTGGATATCATAGCATCTAGTACATCTTCTCGTTTCCTACGTATTCAGATTCGTGGTCTGAACTTCTCGTTTGGTATCCTCAAATACTACTTTAGTTATTCAAGAATTGGGATGACTGAAAGTTCAGAAAATCAGAACTCAACAATTCTCAACAATTCGTCCACCTGATTGTTCACTGCAAAAGCCCAAAATATTTTATCCAAATAATAATTTCACCACACGGTACAGCTCAGATTCTGTCATCCCTAAACATTAGTCTTCTATCTTTACTCGCTGCCCTAATATAACGCACCCAAATATTGTAATCAACTACCCTGTGAATTTTTATCTTACACAACCAACAATTTCAAAAAAATACTGAAGACATATGTATTCAATTAGGTTCATGTCCGTTCTCTGCCTTGGAGTTATTATTGTCTATTATAGGTTGAGTTGAAAAAACCTCTCGAATATTCCGCCATTTCAACTATATACCTAGATGTTTATTCGTTTCATTTATCTTGGTTCATCATGGTAACTAAAGATGTATTATTATTTTCATTATAGAATGATGCTTCAAATTACTATGAGGTTTGGTAGCATAAGGAAGTGGAATAAGGTCCGATGAAATGGCCAGCTAAGTCTTCGGATATCCTCAACATGTTTTAAAGATATTATTTATAGATGAGCAAACATCAAATTGATTGAAAGATTGATTGATTGAGAGAACAATGGGAAATTTTGAAAAGGAAGTGATTGGAGAATCTGTTCAGATAATCACATTTACTCTTATTTATTTATTCACCCTAACATACCACATAGGTCTAATTACAAGGATGACCTTATTACATACAATATTATAGATACAATATAATACACTTAAAATAAAAAAAAGTAAAAATCATAAATCAGTTACTGACGGGGTCGATTAATAAGAGAATATCTCGTGATTAAAATTACGAAGGATTTCATGTTCATGAACTAAACCTGAACATCTTATTTCATATATGATATATTTTTCCATTTTTCCACCTATTGATAAAAATCAATAGTTTAGGTAGGCTTACCATAATTTCGGACCACCAATCCAGGACTTCTTTTTTAATTGCTGGAAGCCAATTCCGGACATTCCCGGCTATTTGTAAGTACGCGTAGGGGAAAAATCATAATCGTATAATAATTAAAAAACAACATTTCAGTTACAAATTCAACCTTCAATTATTCATTAGCTGTCTATTCAAAGTATCTATATTAGTTATTTAATGATATAACTAAAGTAAAGTCTATCTAATCTACTGGATCCTGCTGATCTTCTGATTGTTAGCCTTCGGCTTCAGTTGGACGAGGTTTATATTTTTCTGATGACAGAACCTTATTTAGAAATATTTCAACATTCTTGATGTTTTCACAAAAGTCCACGCAAGACAACTTTGATTTTATTTTTATATTAAGGAGTTCCCTTACCACTGAAATTGACATCCGTCCTCTTTCCGCTTCCCTGACTTCTGTCAATCCCGGAATTTTTCTCGGGCAACTGGTTAAATCC
>WOGP01005190.1:0-13345 GCA_015342065.1 Leptinotarsa undecemlineata
TGCGAGTATAGTGTTCATGGATTTCATAATTGTAGTTGACCATATTCATGAAATAAGAAGGAGACAAATTATTTATTATCTTATAAATAAATATCATTGCGAAGTACAGTAACCTTTGTAATACGGGCAGCCACTGAAGGGTGGATAATGGCGTTGTTATGGCTATTGGCCATATCAACGCTGTGCTGCCAAAGTAAAAATGGACAACACTTGTTTGCCGAAAGCAGGAAACAACACATATGCACGAAGTTAATAACAGGAGCCAACCGCACATTTGTGGTTCCAGTTAGAAGACCAAGAATTCCCAGGCTACATCTAACATGACCACGTAGGCCTACGTGCCTACATAGCATACTTTTTTCATCGAACCGATAACAACTTTTTAATTTGAATGCGCAGAGTAATTAATACCACAGTGTCCACTCTTTGAGCCGCATGTCTTGCTGGTATTCTTTTATATTCCTCTTGTCGATCGTGAATACTTGATATCATTAAGACACCCAAAATTGGTAATTTCCATTGTTTTAAATTTCAAATATAAACCTAATAATCGAGGATCTGTTAAGAGTTTTAACAAAGTTACGTCAAAAATTGCAAAAACATCATCTATATATCGGATTCAAGTCTATAGGACGTTATCTAATCAATTTTTTGGATTTAATTCAATTCTACTCATGATTAGATTTGCTATGAATGGGGACAGTGAGTTTCCCCATTGTTGTGCCTTCATGCTGTCTGTAGAAATGCTGTCTGTAGAAATGCTGTCAGTTGTTTAATTTTAAGAAATTCTATTCAATGCAGATTTTTGTTACTTGTTTGTAGTTCATTGATCCTCAGAAGATACCTCAAATATTTAAGTTTTTACAAACCCATTTTTCACCTTTGTATCAGCGGAAAATTTCAGGGAATCATTGATGTTTGTCTGAAAGTAAATGTTAGACATTAATATTTCCGGAGATAGAATTAGTCTACTTAATCTTCTGAAGACGCCAACTTGGCTGATGAAACGCGCGTCGCGAAGAGTATTGAAGATTTATTCTAAGGAAACAGTGCTTCTTTTGGATTTACACTAGATTTTTCAGTTCTACCTTTTATCAATCATATCAAGAATGATTTTATTATGTCTTTTCAGTTATTTCCATTTCGGACAAATTTAAAATGTTACTTTTCCTTTGAATCATCTGATAGTTAATAATTCTACGAAAGAAATAACCATAGTTGATTTTGAAACAAATGTTTTCTGCACATGGCTATTTTCAATTGGTATCTTTCTAGGTTAAACATCAAAATAAAATGTTCCACTAAATATTTTGATTCGCAAAATGAAAGCATATTTGAAATAAAGATAGAAATACAACATCAAAATGAATTTTGTAGGAAATATAACCGAAACCAGAAAAACTTGTTTTCGTGGAAAAAATGGTTCATATAAAAATTATAGATATTCTTATCGCCTACAACTTTCAGTGAAAATCGTGAAAAACAATTGTCCACTATTTTCTTCTTAAAATAACTATTTTATACTGACATAAATTACATCCTCTTCTTATGTTATTTGCATTGGCCTACAATGTACATATTATTTAGCAATCGTTATATGGCATTCCCAAACGCCTCACCGCAAATCAATCGTGAACGTGACTTTTTCATTATTTGAAGTAAGTTTCTTAGAAAAGTCGTTGAAATACGCATTGGTTGATGTTCCTTGAAGTTGAAAGCAGAGAGCGAATGTATGAAAAAATCCCGTAATCCAACAAGAACTGTGTCAAGTCTATATATAAATTGCGAAAATTAGTATTGGCAGATCATTTCACATTTGAGTTGTAACACACAATCGTTTCTATACACATTTTCATTCTATACAATCTTCGTGAAGAAGTAAAACAAATACTTAACAAAAAAAAACTATAGGGCATACTAATGGATACTCAACAAGTGAACAATAGCAGCAATTTGTGGCAAACGAAAGCTTATATTGGAACTAGAAGTGAAGCGGAAAATGTTATCAAGACGAAAGTGAAAAGGACAATAGCTGATGTCCCGCCAAGAAACAATATTGGTCCAGATGGATTGGAACAGGACGAATTCAAGTAGACATCTTTGGGGAGTTACATTGTCCTGAATAAACTCAGGTGAAGTCTTCAATAAACTTAATTTAGTATATGCAAGATGTGATGTACATCAATTATCAGTATTATTTTTTGTTATTTGTGATGAATAGGTCTAATATGCTAATCCGGATATGAATTGATTGAATACTTGAATAAATATATTGATGTTACATTTGTATTCTTCATATATTTGTATTGAAGTGAGTGCATAAATGGATTTCTATCCCAGATGATATCGAAATTTCTTTTTGATATATCTACGATCTACCCTCACAGTGGCTATCAATAGAAGTGAACGAATAAATTAGCAAGCGTGAGTGAAATTTGCAAGAATATTATTTTTTTGATTAAAATCCAGTATTACAAAACAAAATATTTAACTGGAAGTCAGGATACCTATTTTAAAACATAAATAGCCTCGCTTCATTATAATCCAGCTATAAATTCACGAGTCATACAGAGTTGATGACATTTCATTTAACGGATTTCAACCAGTGTTTATTTCAGAAATAAATTATGATGGTGATGATGATGTTGAAGTATAAAAAGGAATTCATGGTTCAAAATTGATCAAATCTTCAAGATTTGGATATATCGTTGTAATTCATCAAAACAAATTCACTAGAACAAAATCATGAGTATGAAATATATGATATGGAAAAATTTGACGTCTTAAGTTGGAATTTGTGAGAAACGTGTTAAATTTTTTGTAACGAATGGACATTTATCAACTAATATACTGAATGCATATTACTGGAGTTTGTGCCATCGATACTTGTTTCGATCACCAAGTGATCATCTTTAAGTTCATCAGTTTAACCTGCTTCTTGAAGATAATCACTTGGTGATCGAAACACGTGTCAAGGTGTCAAAAATAACGGTTTCGTGTAACTATTTTTGATTTCGTCTTGTAGGTAATTTCCATGTATATACCAAAATATTATGTATATACCATGTATATACAAAATTTTGAGATATTTTACCTTCTATACTACACCCTCAGCTCATATCGATAAGCCAGACCGTATCACGTATACGATCAGTTTATATATTGATAACTAATGTCTTCTTAGGTGAAGTAAATGTGAGGCATAGAAAAGAATGGGCACAACGTGACTAATAGTTTTAGATAAATGAATGGACATGAACAAACATACATACATAAATATATACATTTATATATTGGTTTGAAAGCCCTAATGAATTTGTTGATGTGATACTACCATATTATCAGGGTGGTTATATTCTTTTCCTAAAATTTGTCAGATATTCATAATTGAAAATATGTACTAACCGCTAAAAAATCCGTTGATCATATAATGGCGTGGTGTTACACCTACCAGTTTATTTATAATCGATATTGATTTGCTGAGAGTTAAAAGTTTTGGCCCGCAGTGGAGAATTATGATATAACTTGTCAAAATTCAAAATTGAACTTTTGATAAGTACTTTATTCCAATAAAACTATTGGGTTCAATTACGCATTGTGTATCGGTTGATCGACTATAATAAAAAACATATCAAACATAAACTCACCAAATGATTGTTTTTCAAAGAAACATTGACAATTATTGCACGCACTGCTACAGTGGATATTTGTCATCAATTCGTCAACGATTTCGGCCTTCAGTGGGACGTAATCGTAAGATATATTACGAATGCGTTAATTGTTCCGAAGTGAATGATATATAATCCAAACATGGAAACCTACATGTTCAAAAAGTGGAGCTAACTTCCACATTTTTCATTAGGTGTATACTGTATTGATTCTGAGTCGATCTGTCACACAGTCACACTGTGCGTCAAGATATCAAAATATCAAAAAAGAAATTGGTAGAAGTCCATCTACTAAAACAGAGAAAAGCTTGGGAAAATCAATGAATCGTCAATTCTATGGATTCATCTATTCTATTTCGAAAGCGATTTAAAGAAAACATTTTGAAAGATTTTCAAAAACCTTCACCTCTATAGTGGTAAATTTTTCAAGTACTACCATCAGAATCGTTAACTTTCAGCCTCGATTTTCAATTTTTTTGGTGTAACAGCAAATCGTGAGAGTGTGAGAGTATCAATGTTCGTAAAACAGTTTAATATTCTATAAAACATTATTTAATTCTCATCTGGAGGATCAACGTAATTTGTAATTTTTAAATAGGTAGGTATTAAATTGTAAGTATTGGATAATAACGATAACATAGAAATAAGCAAAATTACCTAGCCTGGTGGCATATAATATAACATAAATCTTACATAACAAATTCATTATAAAATTAAAACCAACAGTACAAAAATAACATTTCAAAACGCTCGAAGGTGCGAACTTGTTTCTTCCTTTTTATAAAAGAGGATGTATGCATCTCCACTCAGAAGCGCTTTTGGTGAAATTAGTGACACCTGTAAATCATTGTATTCGTGCCACGTGCCAGTATAAGGATGTCTGAAGAATGCTGTGTAATGTATTGGATTGAATCCACCTAACCCGTATCTAAGGAAAATAGATAAAATCACAGCAAGGTTAAGGCTTTCTACTTCTCCGTCTTCATACAAAAAATGTGGAAATCTTTCAATTGAAAATACAATTCATTCACTATGAGAAATCATTAGTTTCGAATTTGTGACATCATTGAGGAATACGTTGAATGAAAAACTGAGTTAGATAAGCGAAGAGAAACTATGAACTGAAATAATTGATATTAAAATGTCAACAATAATTCTAACTTTATAATACATATATTAGAAGTGTAACTGTTCGCTGGAAGATATTTGAGAAAAACTAGGTATCCTGGAACTCGTCTTCAGAACCCAAAACGGATTTACCGATTGCAAGCTTTACTAATGTAAAAATATCATGGTAGTCTTCACTTATCATTTATTATTTGGTTATTGATTTCGATCGGTTCATTAATGAAAAAATAAGTCGATTTAATGAATGAAAAAAAATAGTACAGTTTGTAGGTTTATTTTCGTGTTAACCAAATATCATTAAACACATTGCAACATTTTGCTCTTGAAAATCTGAGAAAATCCAAAAACTGAAGTCCACGCAAACGAAATGGCAATCGACAGACAGTTAGTTATTGAATAAAAATGAAAGATTTTCTTGCAGTTGCTCATGTTGGTCAAATATCCAACATATGTCATCTGACATATGTTGACAAAGATTTCACCTTGTAATTTTGGATAAAAAAAGATACGTAATAGCGAAACAGACAAAACGAGCGACATTAGAGGAAAGTGACCTATACAACCTCTTTACGCTAATGGAGTTCTGAAAACTCTAAGCTGTTTTGTGACAGAACAACTCTGGGAATTTTTAAACGACTAATGATTTGCGAATAACTTTTGGACTAGTGAACTAGTGGACTAGTGAGAGTAAGCTATTGGGATTAAAATAATCGGAAACTTTCTAATTTATCAAATATTGAATAGTACAGTTCTTTGAGTTTTAGTAAACACCTTTAGTTTTGTTGTTCTGTTCATAATCTACATAAAAATAAGTTATCAAAGTGTCCCGCTCTTCCTTGAATTGTTTTCTTACTCATTCATTATTAGTTAACATATTCTATGATAGAACCCTGCAAATCCTAAAATAAGTGCACTTACATCAACAATAACTTATTTTGTGGTCAGTGAACATACTTCAATTACTGCATATTATTTAACTGAAGAAAACACTCTTCTCACGCCAGAACAAAATCCTATCTCTAGACGTTCGTTCAGGTAACCAAGATTGATAGCGATTGAATTTCAACAACTTGAATAGGTACATATACATCATTATCTTAGGTGATGGGGGGGGGGTCATCAAATAAGGATATAATGAATACCTAAACTTGTGTTGATTCACAAATATATCTCAATTCCTTATTTATATATTCAAGTAACACTTTATAATGAGATTTTCCCTAAACAGTTTACAGAACCGCAACAAGTGTTTCAATACACATACATACATACATACATACATACATACATACATATAACAATTTGAATCAAATCACCTTTTTAAACTAATTGGGAATTTGAACATTCCAAAATAAATTTCAACAGCTTATAAGGAAGTTACTGTATAGCAAAACACGTGTTGCGATTTCATAAACTATGAAAATCATTCAATAAAATGTTACTTGAATACGTTATAGATTTTCATCAAGTATCGACCAATTCCATTACAAAACCTAGCTTATATGTTAGTGAATATCTGTTATGTAACTGATATTTACCTGGTTTATATTCCCATTATATAGGTGTTTCCTCGATGATAAAAAATGAAACTGAAACCTCTCAACATAAGTTTTTTTCATCTCCTGAACTGACATTAGTTTTTTTCATCTCCTGAAGACGACAACTTGTTTGTGAAATTTGCGTCAAGAAGAGTATTACAGTTCTGATGGTTGGAAAAAAGTGTTTGTTTTCGATATTTTCTCGATTTCTCAAAAAATTCCTAGCCTTTTTGTATATTTTTGTCAAATTTTGTACATAAAATATAAATGAGAATTGAAGGTTTACCAAAAACTCTGGAATTTTCAGTTATAATGAGGAAAGAGTCAAATATGAAACCAAGAATTTTTCAAGATATCCAAGGAGTTGTGACATCGATTACATGCTCTTCTTTCTACCAAACAGCATCGTAATGGATTTATAAGGGTTGATGGAGACACATAGTTTGGAAGAAACGATGGATTCGATATCTGAATTCAGTTGGGTTTCATCTGCGTATTGGTGATAGCAACTGTACTTGATACAATTTTGAAACTCGTGTTTGTAGATGATGAATGGCACAGGTTCCAAAATAGAGCCCTGCGGGAGTCCATTCTCCGTATGCAAAAAGTTAGAGCAAGTTCCCTCCATCAAAACGGCTTTCAGAAGTGATCTGACTAAATGCTCTGTGAATCCAATATATTGTACAATAACAAATAGTAAAGAATGTTTGATGCGGTCAAAGGCTTTCGTATAATCAAGCATCACTAAAGCCATCAATTGTTTTTCGTCAGTCGTCCGAAAGATGTCATCGGTAATTTTCAAAATGGAGGTGACACAGCTGTGTTAAGACCTGTTTTTTGTCTGATACTTGGGAATAATACTATTAGAATCTCTTAGAATCTATTATTTTCTTGAACACTACAATATTTTAAATCAGTAAGATTAGATGTTTCAGGTGTTTCAGGTTTTTATAGATTTGAGAAAATTCATGATTACTGATACAAAATTGAATATATGGGATATATTGGGAAGTTACCAACGCCTGGTTTGGTATTGTTCAAATAAAAATTTAATGTCTCAGGGTCAGAATGGTAATCAGTTTTAGATAAATTCATAAAAGATTGTTAGTATTTTAGGATAGATTTGTTAGATTATTTGGAAAAGAAAGTTTTTGGCTTTCTACTACTCCATGTTGATACAAAAAATGTGGGAATATTCCGAAGAAAGGAAGGAAATAATCAATTTCAAAATAAGTAACTCTATACATGGATATGTAGATCATGCAAAGAAGTATCTTTCAGACACAAACTGGAAGAAAAAGCCCTTCTGAAACAGTTACTTTCATATAAACATTGAATTACATGAAAGAACAATTATTTCGAAACTAATACCTTTATATGAACACTGAATTATATTATATCCTAAAAATATAACCCTCAATATTTAAATTCCTCAAATGTTCGGGTAAAACATTACACAATTTTTAAATATTATTGATGTTCCTCATTTCTTTCGAAAATGCACCATTATGCTGGTTTTCATTGATTTTGAATATCAAAAATGCTTTGAAGTTAAACATTTAAAATCCATAACAAAATTGATTCGAAGGTAATCAGTTATTTATCGATCTTTTTGGCTATTTCAGTCTCCAATGCGTTGAAATTGTTGGAGGTGAAAAACCCAAGAAAATCGATAAAAAATTTCATTCATATTTCACTCAGATTGTGAACAAAAACTCTGGTTTCACAAGTTTCCATCCGAGAATGACTTATGTCTCTCCACTCTCCACGTAAAGGTCAGATATATCAAATATTAGCTGTTAGTGTATACAAAAAATATTTGAATAAAAAGTTCCTGTCTTTGAATAAAACTAACAAGAGTTATGTTTTTGATTGTGGAGGTTCAAAAACAACCTTTTACTTGAAACTTGCAACTCCACAATTTTTGTCTGCACACGCATAATGAAATTAAATGAAAGGAATGAAATATTAAATGTTATCGGTTAGCAGTATAGTCCTCACAATCATTGAAATTATCATTTGAAATTGAAATGGATAAAGTGTTCCCAATTCTACACTAATATCTGAATTTATTGTAAACTCATTTGTTAATCGTTTAATTTGTACACAACCCATTGGAAAGGAAATTTCGAAACAAAACAAATCGCCAGTCACTCCTACGGAATTGGAAAAAACAAGCAATAAAAACGAATAATGCTTGAAGAAGGTTGTTTGAACTTCATATCTCTCTTATCACTCTGACGACTGGAACCATAAAAGTTAGTGCTCGAGGCATTGTTAAACCGAAAATTTCATCAAATTATCACCTGACAAAATGGGTAATTCGCACAGAAAAAGTAGTTATAATGTTCAACAAGGAATAGAACAATTTATGGCAGCTGAGAGAGCAGCTAAAAAGAAAAAAGAAAAGGAAATGGCCAAGATGAAAGGAGATAAACAGCAAAAGGTGCCCAAGGGATCTGGAGAATCGCAAGTGAAGGTTGACAATGCAAAAATGGATGGATGAATGAAGATTTATATCTGTCGTTTGAATATGAAATGTCGTGTCTTTAGTCAAAAAATTATGTCATGGTTGTTTACTGTAAATAAATATTTTTTTACGAAGTTGTTTTCTTTACAATGTGTGCTACACTTGTCATCGAGATTCTAGTAAGTTCTTTGAATACCAGGTAGTATGTTGAAGGTAGCATTGAGTTGACATTTTTGGTGTTTAAGTTGTACATTTAGAAATGGGGTAAGTATTAAAATCGATTGTAATGAATATTTACGAATGAAAGCAACTGAAAGTTTTCGATTGAATTTGCCGAAAAACCTACAAAAATTGCCATTTTGTAAATAAAAATCACAAAAAACAAAGACAAAAAACACTGAATTGAAAGTGGTGGATCCGGATTCTTCAACTCGATATCTCCAACTAAACTTTATATATGGGGTCGTCCATTAATCACGTCATGTTTTTTTTACATTTATTAACCCCCCCTCCTAGTACCCCTACCTACAAAGAATCTTTAAATTTGTTCTTTCTTATACTCTGCAGATAGGTTTTTATACAGATCACCTACTTCAGACATTGTTTCAATGAAAAACGTACGTGGTAACGGTGTATGCATGTATTCGGCGCCGAAATAATAGAATCACAGAATACTGATAACTTGTTTCTGTAGTCTGTGAACAGAATATAACTAGCGAGCCGAGCCGGGCGGTCATCGTGGTACACTTTTCGGTATAGAAATCGCCCGTTTCACAAATAATCAAATACACGTGATATCTTACTACACCCAACTCCCCACTTATGATATTTTGTGATTTTTGCTAAACCCTCGCCCCCCTTTCAAGCCACACGTGATTAATGGAAGACCCCTATGAACGTTGTTACACGAATCCACAAAATTGGGATTCACAAAAATGTGTCAGGATACATATGAATTGTTTTTAAATAAAAAATGCATTCGAACCTATTCTTTTTAGTCAGTTTTGAATTTATTAATTTAGGTATTTTTTGTTGACTTATCTTTTTCAAACATATTATTTTGGAAAGTTTATTTGACAAGGTCAGAACATTCCTCTTGCCATGACATTTGGTTTCCACCTGATGGAAATTTCTATACAATATAAGACACATTCAATTTCAGTGTACTTTGAAATTATCTGAAATAATTGTAATTCTCATAAACACAATTGATGACGATCCAATTTTACTGAAAATTGTATGAAAATTGATTCATGTTTAAGTATATGCATAAGGTTATTAGTCAAATGTGACACAAAAGCCATTTGTAACTTAAGTGATTGTTTTGATAATGACTGATTTGTATGTTCTATATTGTGAGACTTTTTTCATCAGTTAACCAAAGCGCAAAACATGTTTTACTATACTACTGTGTTCAAAAAATGAAGTGAATGCATTTTTTTCAAGAAAATATTTATTCATTCATCAATTTTTATTGTGCCCCCTTCAGAGTAGTCTCCCTTAAATATAATACACTTGTACCAGATATTTTTCCAATCTTCGAAACATTTCTGATATGAACTTTTTGGTATGTCCTTGAGCTCTCTCAACGAATCGGTTTTTGTCTTCTCAATCTTCACAAAACGCCGTCCTTTCATGGATCTCTTCAATCTTAGGAACAGAAAAAAGTCGATGGGGCAAATCTGGTGAAAAAGGTGGCTGAGGCACGAACACAGTTTTGTTTTTGACCAAAAAATCTCGACCAAGCAACATCATGGGCTGAAAAGTTCCTAGGCTTAAACACAGACAACCTTAACCTTCAGAATACACGGGTACAAATTTCACAGCTATCGGACTATTAGTTTGTGGGATAAAACATTTTGAGTGAAGCAACTTTTGTTAGTTTGAAGAAAATGGATAAAAATGATTTTCTTGTGTTAATGAAGCATTGCTTTTCAGAGAAAAAAACTGTTGGTTCGACAAACATCATTCGGACTTTATACCCGAAAAATCAATCGTGGTTTGCCAAGTTTGAAAGAGGTGAAATGAGCACCTAGGACGATGTACGCAATGGTCGTCCCAAAGGGGCCGTTACCGATGAAAACATCAAAAAAGTTCACAAACGAATTGATGATTCTGAGCAGTGTTTGAAGCTGTTTCACTTTGAACACCCCAAATTTATGAGTCGATGTGTGTCAATGGATGAAACGTGACTCCATCACTTCACACCAGAATCAAAAGAATTGCCATCCGAGTGAACTGCACGTATTGTACCGTCATCGAAAGCAACTATATTGGATAATGAAATCAAATTGTATCAAAAAATGTTTTTTTCTGTTAGCCTACGAACTTTGCAGCCCAACTTACTCGAAAGCCATTAATTTGTATATGCTTCATTGAGTTTTACTTCAATAGTTCATAAATTAGCAAAGGTGACTCGATTGATAAGTCAACTTCATGCTTTTGAAATTGTTACAAAAGTCCACCTAATTTTGATCCTACAAAAAATTGGCACGTGATTAAAGGCGGTTGCAAGTACATAACAGATGAAGTAATGAGTAATTTCAATATCGAAAACCTTCCATAGGTAAAACCTGAAGATAGACAATGAATAGATAATCAATATAATTTATAAAAAAAATAACTGAAAGATAAATAATTTCAGTGACTTTTTTTTGGTATGCACAAGGTTCACTTTTTACTAAGTAATGTTTTTTCATTTTTGTGTCAGAAAACGAAGCAGTTATCGATTCAGAGCATTTGAATTCTGAAAATGAAATTTTGTTTTATGAATGAACGTATGAGATGAAATTCTATCTTGATATATGATTACACTTTGTGATTGTGAGACAAAGTTGAACATATGTAATGTATCTCACTTAAAAAAAATTGAGATATTGAAAATGAGCGTTATTTTCCATAAATCTCCATAAATTTTCAATCTCATGGAAGTATGATTTTTCTTCTTGTACAAAAACTATTGATTATGTCCTTCGTGCCTTGCATACGTTATCTCTGGCTTATATTAAGCATATCTTGTAATATACATACTGAAATTTTCAACCACTCAAGTCTCCTGGCTGTCGACATATTTTCTTGTCTATTTTTATGTTTTTTTATGTTGGTTCGTTTTAGAAGTCTTTCTATTTTATCTGTATCTCCTCTGACGTAGGGCAGGATGGCTTTGGTTTCTTTTGTGTTCATTTCTTCCTTATTTTTATACTTTCTTCGGTGTGTTGCTTTGTTGGATTCTTTATATATCAATTCTGTTGAAGAGCTTTCAGTATGTATTTCAATTATTGATATTCCGTGTCTTCGTCTGTTACGCATTCGTAACTGAATATAAGGGTGTTGGCTACAGCTTGTATTTGTGCAAGATGAAGATATGACTTCACGTTCAGGTATATGTCAGTATGCGTGGGTTTCTTGTAGACTATGGGCTGAATTCCTCCGTACATCAAGAAAAGGTAACTCGTTGTTTCTTTTCTGTGGTGACCTGTATTTTATAGTGGAGTGAGTTGAGGTATTTCTATTCAAGTATCTCCTTACGGATCGTTGGAAATGAGCAGGAGTATCAACTGTAACCATATTCTCTCGAGCATATCAAGTTTCAAAAACAGGAAAAAAAATCATTCAGAATATGAATATTACTGGTGATTTTCCCAATACCAAACCGTTATTTAAACACCTTGACACGTGGTTCGATCACCAAGTGATCATCTTCAAGAGAAAGATCAGTTAGTACCGAACGGGAACGCCAGACTCCTGGTCATTGACAGAAATATGTAGGGTGAGGAGAATCAAAACTCCCCAAAAGCCTTTGCGAAACATGCCACCGTGGACCGGCCTACCCAAGCTAAGATGTAAGGAATCGTTCCGACAGCTGAATGGCCGCAGGGTGATATGCGGTTACGAACGATACCCTTGGGGAACCGGGCGAAACCTCATTGTAATCAGCCTTCCTCTGGTAGTGCGGGGCTCTGCCAGAGGTGACCAACTCTTCCCCTGCTACTCGTGGATACACACATGAATGAAACAAAAACAGACACAACAAAAATAGAAACCAATCCCGAGGCTGGACAGAAGTGCTCGCCTCAATCTATGGCGGTAGACATTTATTAACGCCCGTAGCCAAACATTAATAGATCACTCTGACGACAGCCAAAATATCAAAGAAAATCCAGGGCTGGCAAGGGTCGGATCATATAGCTCTCTACAATCGACTCTTGAAAGGAGTTCTGCGTAAAACAGAAGTCCTGCTTCAATAAAAGCAAATTAAGGGGTAGTGGACTGTCAATAGCTGAAGAGCTTACCAAACAACGCCTGGAATTGATGATTAAGGCCAGAGTACAATATGGCAGTCTGGTCAAAAATGGGACACAATGACAAAAAAATTGCATGGAAAACAATGGAAGATTTGAAGAGGATTCACGGGAGACGAACCTTCAAGCTGACTGAGACATTTCATTGAAAAAAAAATCAATTCAATTTCAATTGTCATATATACTTATTACTAATTTTTTTATGATTTTTTGATTGATTCATTTTCTCTTCCTATATAT
>WOGP01005191.1:0-13345 GCA_015342065.1 Leptinotarsa undecemlineata
ACTTATCATCTATTATGAGTCCCAAATACTTGGTTTTTGCAACATTCATTGAGGGTAAGTTATTTATTCTTAATTCAATATTTCCACAAATTCTATTTTTTTGTTTAAATAGCATGTAAACGGTTTTTGCAGAGTTCACCTTAAATTTATTACGTGCAAGCCAATTCAAGTATTTAGAGAGATCTTCATTAACTGTGTTCTCCAGTAAATGTAAATAATATCCACTGTACAAAAGGACCGTGTCATCGGCGAACGTGAAATACCTTCCTTTAAGCCCGACCTGCCTCACTGACAGTACCATCAGTGTATAGAACAGGGGCCTCAAAACGGAACCCTGTAGGCCACAATTATTTTTTATATGCTCACTCAAGCTCTCATTAACAGCGACAAACTAGGATCTTTCCTTTAAAAATGTCTCAATGAGAGAATGAGTTTTGCCTCTTATACCCATGCAACATATCACAGATGAAATTAAAATTATTGATAACTTCTATACAATTATTAAATGACCTTTTCAGAAGTTGAAATATAGATGAAACTAACTTAATAAATTGTGTGAAAAGTGAACTGCATTTACGAATTACTCTAGCAGTTCGTGATTCCTCTTCTTGACTTCTACTAAAATCAAGGCCGTCGTCCATTTTTCCCTCTTCATGTAGCACTGCTTGCTTTTCTTCCACCTTACCAACACCTTTCTTCTTTGTTTCATATGCCTGGAAAAATAAAATAAAAAATGGTAATGATTACCAAAAAATCAATGCCACCTTGTATGACAACCAGAGTCCAGACTCTGAGTGTTGAACTATAACCGTTGAATCTCCATATTTAATGATAGGTGCGCCAATAACCTCTAAATCCTTGTCTTCTAGAACAACTTTCTGATCATCTTTCTCTTGTCGTAAACAAAATGCTGTTGTGGCAGTGTTTGCTTCATCTCTAAAATGAATATGTTCAACTCATGCTTAAACAGGACAACTCGTACCTTCTTACCTACTGACAAGATACAATTCATTGTTTTCATTCACAGCCAAGTATCTCCCAGTTGTGATATGTCGAATCCTCATAGGATGGTACCAATTTATAAAACCACCAGCCCATTTTGTACGAGCTAACTCTAATCTCCAAAGGGACCTAGCTTGGGACATCACACTTCCTCCTTCATACACTACAATACTGTAAAATATTTAAAAATAAAGCGAATTAAATATTTTTAACATATGTAAAATAAATTTACTTATGTCCTGGTTCCATATCCCAAGTAGATGGTATAGTGAGGCATTCGTCACCTCCATGGAAAAATCTTAGTACATCACCTCCAAAGACATATCCTACGTATTTCATCCTAGATATTCCTGTGCCATACGGCTGAACAGACCAATGGGTGACGTGGAAACTTGCATTAACAATTGATATTTCATTTTCTTTAGTTGTGTGCTAAGAAGTTTGATGAAATTTTATGAGAGTTAGGTGTATGTAACATACTTTTCAACTTACCAAATATCTTTCAGTAGCCACTGAAACCAGAATCAGATCATCTCCCACTCTTACTTTTTCACCTTCAGATCTAGAAGCAATCAGTTTACTCAGTGAATCTTTCATTAGCTGACATTGTTATACAGACCTCTGCTTGCTAGCAGGATGTACTGTCCACCAACAAGCCTCTCCATGGCTGTGATCTTGTAAACCAACATCGAAGGCTAATTTGTCGTTACTGGAGCTTGTTGACAAACATGCTAAATACTGAAATCATGGATACAGATATCCGTGTATATAATTGTATGTGAAAATACGTACCATATCACTGTTCTGATGCCTTAGAAGAATAGCATTTCCATACAATAAAGTCCTGTGTCCTGATCCAGTTCCTTTGCCCTAAAAAATTAAAATAAGTAACAATGTCCAACATAAAATACCACAAGTAAAGAATGAGAACGCTGTCTTATTTTATAAATTTTAGTAAGTGTACTTTCCAAATTCTACCACTGCAAATAATGTTGTTAGAAGATTCTACTGCCATTAAGTGAAAAGTTATTATAGAAGGAAGGCCTCAAATGTTTTTGGAGCTCTAAAACAAGATACTAGGTCAAAATAGTTATGCACTTCTCTAAATGAGCGAAAGAGAAAATTATTTAGAAATAATACGAATTATAGCTGCAATTTTCAAATCAAGTTCATTTGTATACTTGTGTGTTGGAACAGGTAATTCACATACCAAATACAGAAAAGAGGTTTGGTATTATCCAAAATAATGTTATTCATATTATTGAACTCTAACTTAATGAATTTTATATTGGTACCGACATTACTTGAAAAATGTATATTAAATTTTTCAATGGGTGTGAGGTTGACCACATCACTGAGAGAAAAATATTAAATTATTAATTTTTCGCTCTAACACCTTTGTACAACCATCAGTTTTAAATATATGGTTCAGTGAATGCAGAGTTCCACAAGGATCTATTTTGGGCCTAGCTCTATTCTTGATTCACATTAATCCTGTTTCCAAATTATTTTTTAAAGAAAATATTAAGTTATACGCAAATGACACATTACTTTATTGTTCTAGTGATACTAAAGAAATTTACCATAACATGATTAATGCCATTATATTGCTGACATCTTGGTTAAATTATCATGAATTAGGTTTAAATTATGAAAATTCTTCTTTAATGTTAAACTGAATCATAAACAAAGAGAATTTGGCTTAAAACTACAAAATTTTCAAAACTGTACGTTGATAAAAATCTCTGTTGCACTACTTATATTGAGATTTTAAAAAAGAAAATCGGACCAATTTTAGGAATATTATTTAGGATTAGAAATAGGGTTAGAATTTAAGGTTATGGTTAGGCTGAGAATTTAGTGTTATTAATAAATGTATATATTTTTGTTTAATATATTCGAATTTACAATATTCAATTTCAATGTAAAAAACAGCTTATTCCTCAATACTGAATTCTCAGTCTTATAAGCCTTCTGAAGGTATTCATTGTAACCAGATATAACATTAATCTGAATTATAAACTCAATATTTAATGATACGATTTTTTTTAATTACATCTCCATCCTTTCAACCTCTTGATAGACTCTGATGGAATGTTTATCTTGTTGCATCTACTAAGATATGATATGATTTTTGTTTTACTTATTTCAACTTATTTCCAGTCTGGTTGAATTGACTCCCAGGAATAATTTGTGGCAATACGGTACCTGAACAAAGTTGATTTTTAATACCAGGATACCTCTTCAGATGGCCTAAAAAATTCAGTCATGATATGCATATTACAGAATTGACTACCAAAAATAATACACTTCAATATGTGATGTATACTATGTTGAATTTTGATGATAAGATTTTTTTAACTTTAGTCACAATATTTCATCTACTTCAAACACCGTGGAAAACTCGGATGTAACATTGATTTCGCAAAGTAATATCATACTGAATATTACTAGAAAAGAAAGAATTATTAACTTAATATGTTTTTATGTACTTTGTGTATGGAACAACCTTACTCTCATGAATGCTTATTAGTTTATACTTGGTTGAACTGACTAAAAATGTGTTCGAGGAGGGATGATACATGGTTACTGAATGATCAAATAATAAATTCAGCTGCAACCATCTACTTCATATACCAATTGATCAAATCAAAAAAAATAAATATGTTAGTAACTACATTGTTAAGGGTATGTTAAAATCTAATACAATACTTGACAACATGGAGAGTATGAGAAAATCACTTACTAAATTTTCCTGTCCCTGAAAAGCAAAAAATCAAGCAGGTGAAAAGGAAAACCAAAGGGATAGTCAAAACAAAATTTGAATAGAAACTGTAATTGACAGAAAATTGTGAAAATTAGTGTGAGTAACGTGTTAAATATAAACAGAGGAAAAATATATGTGGATTGTCACACAACATGTTACGAAAATAGAATTTTTAAGTTGTAATTATGAATTCAAGTTATTTATAACAAAAAATGGAATAGAACCTAGTTCACTATTAGTTATTATTTATTTTGAAATTTTCAAGTGATTCAAATTTTCAATTTCAAAATGCATGAAACGAAAAAAAAGAAAACAGTTCAGAAGTCCCATCTGGAGTTCAATGCTCTTACTGCATTTGAACGGTTATGTAAACTCCTTTCCTCAAGATCTACAATTTCATGACTATTTAGGATTGGCAGTCTTATATAAAGAAGCAAGGATAACTTAAAATTATTTTTGGAATATATATTTCATTTTTTTTAATAAGGAACAGGAACCTTCCTACTATCCTATAATAAAAATAGTACATAATAAGTATGGCAGTGGATGAAATCAACAAATTTTTGATATAACAACATAAAATATTCAAATATATCAAAATTATAAAAAAGGTGAGCTTACAGTTTCGTTTCCAGCAGCAGTAACTAATTCTTGCAAAGCACGAACTGATAAAGCTTGTTCGATTACAAATACACATTGTGAAAGATCTGGTGGTATATTCTAAAATGGAAAAATAATTATATTAATTCAAAATTACTAAAATGTCACTTATATTTTTTACCTTGTCTGCTATGTTTTCCAAAAAACAATGCCTGTTACCAAATCCTTCAGCAGCTAAACATACACGTTCTCCAGTCGCAGTACATGAAAGACATACCATATCTTCCTATTAGATAAAAAAAAATATGTAAATTATTTATTTTTCTGCAATATAACCTTAACTTACGGTTCGCAAGAATGAAACATCATCTTGTTCGGAGCCCCCTTCGGCTTCAGCCATCTTGAAGGGCTAATTTTATTCTAGAAGCGAATTAAACCATTATTTTTTAGAAAATTTGAAATATTTC
The DNA here is from genome assembly GCA_015342065.1 of Leptinotarsa undecemlineata. Taxonomy (NCBI): domain Eukaryota; kingdom Metazoa; phylum Arthropoda; class Insecta; order Coleoptera; family Chrysomelidae; genus Leptinotarsa; species Leptinotarsa undecemlineata. Next base: position 4,837 of record WOGP01005191.1, read on the forward strand.
AACTTTCAATACAGATAAACATTACTTCGATTTTTTAAAACTATGCAGTACAAATGCTGCCAACTTAATTTAGAGGATGAACATAAAATCTTTGCAAATTTAGAAATAAAAGTATCTAGAGATGAAAATTCGTCTTAGGATATAACTATTGTGTATTATAGTGTGGTTACGTTAATTGTTTTTTTCAATTTCAGCTGCATCCATTATACATATATATACTTTCGACTAATTTCGAAGATTTTCAAAATGTTTGTCTTCTGAATCAGTCATCTTCTTATGGCAAATGTTCGTCTCTAGACAATAGTTCATCGAATCAAAAATGGAAATATTGGACTTCGTCATGACCTTCAAAAAAAAAAGAAAAGTTAACAATTCAATCTTCCACCCTTGTTTCCAGGAAAATCAATCTAAAATTTTTCCATTTCCTGGTATTCGTATAAATCTCAAAATTGTTAAAATCCCTATATAAATATCGAAATCATTAACCTCAAATTTATTGAAAAGTGTATAAAAAATAGTATAACATTCACTGAGACATAAACATTGTTAAGATAACAGACTAGAAAAGAGCAACAAACTAATCAGGCGTCTTTCTTCAGATGATGCATTTGTTTTTCAACTGCAGGTTAAACCCATATACCTATCTGGAATACCCTGCTGGGAATAATCTTCACTTTGACAAGAGAGTTTTCGCTGAGCACGTTATCCTGTCTCATGAAGAATATATGAAGAGTCAATTGAAGGGTTTTCTTGCAACTGCCATATCGAAGCTCTGTTCACCAATATATCATAAAAATAGCGGGTTTATGCAACACACTTCTAAGACAAGAACTAATAAGAGTTCGACCATAACAAATCAATGAAACTCAATAGAAACTTGACTAAGACTAAGGACTATGCCTGGAAAGTTGGAAAGTGTTTAACTAATATTTAAGAGCCTAGGTGAAAAACAATGTGAAACCCCAAATTGTAATATTCACTGCTGTCATTGACCTGATAAATTTCGAAATGATTCTTTCAAATTCGTATATATAATAATAATGGAAAAAATTAAGAAGTGTTGAACATTTTTTTTATATGAAATTATTTTCAAAAGTATAGTAATATATGAAATGATGAAGAATAATTGGGGTAATGTTAACATGTGCATACATAAACTGGACACGTTTCTTAGTTACTAGTTTTCAGGTTCAGTTCTTAGGTATTGTTGCATAAATCCGCTTCAAATATGAACTAGTCAAAAACGTCCAAAGCTCAAGTATAAGTAGAAGAAGACCTGAAGAAGAATGTAAACTGGAATGAAAAACATTTGCACACAATTTTAAATGATGACCATTCAAAACATTTTTGTCCATGTCAATCATTCATAATTACAAGCATTCTTGAAACATTTCAACTTCGAAGCCAATACTTTCGAAACAACAATTATGCTTTGCAGTTGTTAGTTAGCTATAATGTAGCAACACTTTGACTTTCAATGGCCTATGAAATTGTAGCATGAATAATTTTAGGGCACGCATTGAAGGAGCGATATCTATTGCAACTTAGGTCCAGCGTCACATTTTTGTTTTTGTTATGATTTCATTCACAACTTGTTACTTTTCTCACAAATGAATGTGATCTCGTTTTTCATTGTACTCAATGATTGTTTACGACATTTTTTACCCACAATATATATTGGTGGTAAACCATTTGGAATCAATATCAATAAAGAATACTCTGTATAAACTAGTGCAGGAAATCAGATTGTTGGAATGGGCTTCACGAAGGAGATGAGGAAAAAGCAAAAAAGCACTAAGCCCATGAGGCTGCCTGCAGTAGTTTCCGAACACTTGGAAGAAATAGCTCCCAAGAATAGCAAAAAAACCAGTTGCACTTCTCAAAAAACTTGCAAGCCAAAACCTCCATTCCAATTTCAAAACAAAATGAATATTCTTTTATTTTTTTAAATCTATAATAATGTATGCTAAGGTCAAGACGTGCACATGTATGAGCATGTGAATTTGTAAAATACGGTATTTATAGAAGACTGGACAGTTTAGCACTTTCTACATGAAATAACAATTTGTGGACTATTACTACACCTACATTAGACAGATTCATTTGTTATATGTCTAGTGAATTATAACATTTACATATGCTAAACATTCAAAAGACGGTCGTTATAGACTAAATATTACTGACTGAACGAATTTGAAGAATTAACATCAATTTTTATTTCCGTTTTCATTTTCTGTATACCTACTCTTTCAAAACTTTGATAAAATCAGAACTTATATAAAAAAATCATCAAAATCTCGTTTCACATTGATATTCCATGCAAGATCTTTAGAGGTAGTATTTAAGGTTTCCAACCTATATAATAAATATTAATGTTGGCTTTATTTATTTCCTCAATTATATAAACGTCTTAGGGAACCAAAAATTTGAATATTAATGTTTTTTATCAATAACAGGAAACTAATTTCACTTCATAACAGAGTCGAGATTTTACTTTTAACAGAACAAGGCTAATTGGTTGAAAAAGAGCATGATTTAGCTCCGTGTTATTTATTCCGCCAATTATATAAACGTCTCGGAGAACCGGAAGTAAAAAATTGAATATTGATATGCTTCAATCAACAATAGGAACTAATTCCATTTTAAAACAGTGAAAAGATTGTACTTTTAATAAAACAAGGCTAATGGATAGGAGAGGTGGATGAAGGCTGATCAGACACTATGTACCAAGTAGGTAATTTAATTTGACATTTGATTGATAAAATCACTTCATATCAGTTTAGGAACATTATTTCTTGAACCTATTCATTTTACGAATATGTTTAGTACATTCCTTATTAAAACTAGGTAATAGGAGCTAAATTATTTTCTGATTTTTCATTAATAAACACAATTGCAGATGAGTTATTACTTGATTTAAACTTGTGACTTGCTGCGTAAAATTTTGAAAAAAGTGAAAAGAATAAAAATACAAACATTTACTTACTTTTTTATAATTTCTACATTAGTTAGATCCGCACACGGCAACAAAATGTCCTGTAGCACTTGTGAATCTATTTTTAATCATAGCTCAATTTAAGGTATTTTTAGAAAGCAGCCGAAATAAATTTAGAAAGATGTATAATAAATTAATGAAATTAGTCTAGGATAATTCATGGATTGTCTAAAAAGATTCTAATCATCCCCATATGAATCTCTGATTGATTTTTGTTGAAATTTTTATAGACCTTAGACAAATAATTATTTACATTTCCATAATTCGCTTAAATAACTATTAAACATGTTTTTCTCATAAAAACTGTCTCACGACGTACGTTTCGCTAAGCAAGTTAGCATCATGAGATGTCTAGTTCTAGCAGTCTCAACTGTAACAGTCAATTTCTTGAATTGAATTTTGTCTAAGATGCACTAAATTCATTCATATCGGGTTTACTTTTAATGTTTTATATTAAATAATGTATCCGTGGTTCATGAACTCAGAATTTCAATTCTAAAAAATATGATATCAGAATGAAATATAAGGCAAGTCGGTTATTATTTTCATGAAGAAAACATCTGAAAGTGCTAATTTATATTATATTGTCAGTAGATGCATCCGTGTTTCATAACCTCAATTTGAATTCTAAAAACTGTGACAGCAAAATTAAATACAAGACCAGTGAGTATTTTGAAACCTGTTTTACTTTTATTCTTCACTATCATATAATACTCCATATTTTTTTCAGATTGCTTCAAGACAGCATAATTTTATTAAGTGCTTCTTACGAGATAGAGTAGTAAAAAATGTAACGTTTTCATCAAGCTGTTTATTCTACAAGGACGTCACAACCTCTAATGTAGTTGTTGCATCTCTCTCCAAATAATAGAGTTCTCAAAAAAGTATACTTTGAGGTTTTTGAGATAACTCTGAAGCGATGAGCAGCTATAGTTTGCAGAGTACTTCTGCTGTATACCTATTTTGGTAAAATACATTTGATCGTCAGAAAAGATATAATAAAACATTATTTAAGTTTAATATATTAATAAATATATTGAAGGTATATACTTTTCTACAAGTGAGATGTAAAATAATCAGATTTTGACTTCAGAATACCTCGGAACAGAGGAAGATAAGGAAGAAGATACTACGCAAACATAGAAGTTCAAGTTAAAGAGTGTGGATAGGTGACTTCTTTTTTCATTCGTTTTGTGGCCATTTGTGGCTATTTGTGGCCATAATATATTTTTTGTTAACTTTTCGGCCAACCATCATAATTGCGTTTTGTTGCTACTTAATCCTGATCCAGATTGCGTGATTCCCGCTAAAAGTTACTCGCTCTTTCTGCTCGAAGTATTTCAATCGAGAAGAAAGAAATTGAATAACATATTGAGGGGTTGATTGTTGATTTCAATGAAATTATTGTGGGCAATTTTACCGGCCAAATGCCAACATATATGCTTCATTATTGGCCACTTAAGAACGTTTACTATTTATGAACTGAATAGCACTGGCTCCTGGCCAGGAGAAACTAAGTTTTGCGCCAAAAAATGTTTGGTGGAATGATATAATTTCCGATTCTTCTGATAACACCTATTAATAGATTCAATTTCTATTTCGCTTTTTTACATGCTTTTCCCATGACAATTCATCATTTATTAAGAGTCCTAAATATTTTTTGTTTTCAACTTTTAGAATGTCACATTCTGATGTTACAATATAAAACTGTGTTTGGTTTAGACTTTTGAGGCACACACATTTAGTTTTATCCCTTTTAAGTATTAATTTATGTTCAGTGTCATGTAGATTTTGTCAAAAATAGGCAAATACAGAAAATTTCACATGAATTTTGTTTGCCTCGACAACTTATTCCGAATTGTCAAAACATTTTTCCCGGCCGTATGCGATATTATGACTGAATAATCCAAATATTTCAAGTTTTGCTAAAGTTATTGGAGGAACCTATTTTCGCGAAATAATATACTTTTGGGTTTCTATTACCAAAATTTTAAAAAATTCTGGATATTCCCAACATTCGGTATAACCAAGTGGAATTAATTTCTGCTTTTCATATGCCGGAAGTAACTTATGGCGAATCTTCCAAATGGAAAAGTTTGCACAGGTAACTGATAGTTTAGTCACGTAACAGATGGCACTTACATGACACAACCTCAGCGTTGGGTTTAGAAGGAGAACGATAGAAGAGATGGAAAAAAGCCAGAAGACATACAATGACCTGCATTTGGTTTGATGCTAGCACACTTACGGAGGTTGAGACACAGGTCTTGCCCACAAGTCAAAGATAAGCTGTACCAACTTCACGGAGGTAGAGTAGAAGGCACTTCACCATTAAAAAGGACTCAGTCAAATATCACCGTAACGTGGAGTAATGGAGTTAATGATGCGATCTCCTTTGCACTTCAAAAATAGGTGTCACAACAAGAAGTCAACGGAAAATGTCACAATATCTGTCGGAAACCTCCTCCAAGAGAATTGAAGTAGACATATGTGAATCTTTTCCTGTGCATGATCTATTTTTCCAAATGACCTGAGACTGTCCCTATTCCATGCTGGTAAGGTAGCAGAGGAATTTTGAATTATTTGGTTGCTAGACATGGAGTATCTTTAAATCTACACTCCAATCAAGAGAAAAAATTTGAATCAGGATTATTGCAGAAATTGATGCATTTGGACACAACTCCACTTTGCCTACAGTCAAACAGAATAGTAGAACGATAATAAAACAATAGCCAGTTCGATTCAGAAAACCAGAAAAATCGGAACAAATTTGATGTTGCTTTACAACTACAACCTGGAAAGGGTTTGAACCCAAATCAAGTGACTCATTTGACAATCATGAAGATTAACAACCTCGTGTATACGATTCCACTGTCAATTTGAAACAATTTCTGATTTTATTGTAAGCCTAGCAACTGAAAATATTCAATGAACCTTTTTCCTGAAGTACGAAAAATCACTCACTAGCAGCGCTAGTAGTTTGGTAGGGACAAACACTGCTTAATCCTCATATATACATATGGTAAAGTACAATCTAAAAAGAATGTTTTTAATAGAAGAAAATGTTCCTGGAGCAAAACTAAAATTTGCAACTGTAAAGGAAAGCAATGTTGTAACATTAAAACGTTGGCTTGCATGCCGTAATTTAAAAGTGACTGAAAAAAAAGTTAATTGATATACAGGTTAGTATACAGACTCTAGTAAACGAGTAGTGGTAGATTCAAACTGTAATGAAAGAAATTTAAAATAATTATGAATTTCAGACTTATTTCCGAGTGAAATATGAATTAAATATAGATGGAAATGAAATAATTTTAATTAAATATAATGAATATAATTTAATAAACGATTGAGTTTATATCTCATTCTAATCAATGGTAATTAACTATGAAAAATTTACTATTCACTTCATGTTTAGAGCATACATATGAATATTTATTTATTGATTGCACTGTTAAATCCACTCTCCTCGAAGCATTTATCAATTTCTTACATATAACCTCATTATTATGAGGTTTTATAAATGGTATAAAAAACACGTTTTCTTCTGGATATCGATTATCTGACATACATTTCACAAAACAGCAATGCTTTGGTGGCATTATATTAGCACAAAATAATTTTTATATCGGATTATATTTTTTAATAATAAATTAATATTACTTAAATAACACTATTTTACATGTGAATAGTTTATTGTTTGTCCTTACTACTAGTGCTGCCTCTTGTGACACGTTTGCTGTACTATTTTCAGGAAAAAGGCTCATTGGGATAAGGTATTATTAGTGAACTGTAAGTGTATATACTAGCATTAAAATATAGAAGAAAACTTGTTAGGATGATGCAAACTAGGAAATCATAACAATACTAACAATTGAAAATATTTTATTCAATTTAATAAGTATTTCACAATATACGCGACAATTCCTGTTCAATTAAAATGTACTGTTAATAAATCAATTGATAGGAAATAATTATTACTACTGTCTTGGTCACAATAAAAAAAGTCCATCAACCTAATAATAAATTAATTTTTGGTATGTTTGATTTATACTTTAAGAATTTACAATATATACAAGATAACATTCACGATAATTACATAATAACACAGCCAAAAATGCTGTCAACTATACACAAAAATACAGAAATCCAACAGAGTATTTCTTGCTTAAATAAACGATCTGGAAAACAATAGCTCTCAAAAGCTGTAATTTTTCAGTGATCATTCAATAAAATAATAAATCATCTTTTGGCACTTAAAAAACTAAAATTAATAATTAAAAAAATCACAAAAATATGAAAGTAAATCCAATGGTACGATTATAATCCCACAATTATTTATATAAAGAATAATCTTATTCATTCTGGGAATCTCAAAATATTTGTAATTAATTACTACTTTTGAAACGATGAATTTTGCAGAAGTGATTATACACTTCACTGATAACAAAATAGATTTTTTTACTGAAAATTATACTTGATATTTGATGTACACCTTGAACTTATTCTACAATTTTAAAAATATCTAATGTGAAAAATTACTCTTCAAGTTTCAAATAGAATATATTTCAATTTCAATCACGAAAATATAATATCATATATGTCAATGTAGGTACTTTATTATTTTTCTAAAAATTTATTTATCTGGTGTCTAAAAATATTTTAAATACCACCTATACTTTTCCGTCTAAATGAGAAATGTTACTGAGGTACAGTTTTTCAAGGAGAATTCCGTTCTCCTAATGTTTGTTTCTAAAAACACGATTTCTGTATTCTTTTCTGACTTAACTATGGTCTAGTCTAACAATAAGTTAAGTTTTGATTAGTCTAGTTTCTTAAGCAAAGCAAAACTCTGTTTACGATGAGCATTTCTGAAACAATAAGATATTGAAAATATGTCATCCGTTCATATTCATAATCTACATACTCGTTCCCTAATAACTGGCTTCGTGCCCTGCTAAAATGTATAAGTCATGACCTTCTTCATTGGTCAGTGTTCCAGTTCGAAGTAAATTACTTTCCAGCATCACAACTCTGAAAAATAAAATTCATAATTCCATCAAACTATATTTCTCACAAATCAATATGTGTAAACTATTTTTTAAACATTTCAAGAACTACACGCAACAACAGAAAAGAAACGTAACAACAAAACTTGTTGATTACTACTAATTATTCATAGTGTTAATTGATAATTCTCAATGTCGATAAGTATCTTAAGTAGTTATTGACATTGAGAAATTATATGGTCATTATGCTCAGTAAAAATAAGTTATATTCGATTCAGAAAAACAGGGAAAAAAATGTTATTTGATAAATGCTATTTTAGTCTACAGGAATATAATCAATTCATTTCATCAATTTTTTGTACAGTTTTACAGTGTTCTTAAACCAAGTAATGAATTGATTTTAAATATAATGCTTTAATTTCAAAAACTACACCTCACGATTTGATCTCCACCACAAACAAATAAACAAATATTGCTTCTCTTTCTACACTCTAGCATTCGTGAT
>WOGP01005193.1:0-13344 GCA_015342065.1 Leptinotarsa undecemlineata
ATATTGTTTCGATTGTTAGTAATAGTAGTAAACGATTGTGGATATTAACAATCGAAACGTCGCGTCGTGAAGTAACTTGATTTGAAATTTTTTAATTCTTTATTTCTCATTAATTGTTCAGATCAGGGTGTTTTGCTTGACATAATTATTAATTTCAGCTATTCTTTTTAATTTTATTGATTTTTTCAGGGTTTTAAAATCATGTCATATTAGTCGGAAATAATGAAATGCACCATAAAAGATTGTCAGCCACCTTCAAACAATGTTACTTCAATTTCGAGTAAAATGTAAAATAAACAGGGAGAATACATTTTTTTCTGAGACTTAGATCAAATCCTTTCGAATATCAAACATATTTACAAAATACTGAAATAAAATTCGTCCCAAAGATTTTTTTGTTGAATGTTCGTGGAAAAACATTTACCCTAATATATTAATGAAATTCAGCCGAAGACGGATCTCTTAAAAAAATGTGGAAGATATAAAATAATGTGTTTTTCCGAAACATCAGATAAACAAAGGCTTGACTCGGGCTTTGCCGGAGATATGCCTCGAGGATTTAGAGTTCGATGAAAAGGCGAGAAGAGTTCTAGCTACTACCGAGTATTTTCGTAGAAAACGTAGGTGGAATCAACCGATACAACCGATATAAAAGAGAAAAGCCCCGTCGAATCATCGATTTTTCAAGATTAGTTTTAAAGAGGAGTATGAAGTACAAGTAGCGCCAATGCAAAGAGAAAAGTTTGTGTGTACACACACTCGGGATATCTCATATGGATTAGAGGTCATATATTCCAGGCGAAACATAACAGTCGTTCTTATTATTAACACAATAAGATTTTGTAAATATCGACAGTTTATCAGAATTTCTATATAAAAAAACTTCAATTATCAAAAAATATTCACCGTCACAATGTTGAAGCATGAAATTTCAGATGGTGAACAATTCAAAATAGGAGTTAAAAACATAATTTGCATTCCATTCCTGGTCTTCCAGTAGTTTCCATAATAGTTGTATCGTTAAATAATTGGAAAAACAGCCGTTCAAAGTTGACTTCCTCAAATAACAGAAAAGTAATTCAACATACGAAAAGTTGAAAAATGACACCAAAGAGTAGAGCAAATGCAAATAAGACGGAGGTTAGGAGGCAAGAAGGCTCAAATTGAAAGTTTTTCATTTCTCAACAATGGAATTTTTAAAATAATTTAGTAAACAGATTCCCGTGCTAGAAATTGCACGAGGTAATACCTCATTATTTCTCAACTCACTCACGTTTCGATTTTTGAGGGTTTTCGCTCGTTGGGTAGCGACAGCTGGTTAAAGCAGATTCAGTATTGATTTGAATTTTATAAGTAAGGAAGAAGCCATTGTGAATTGAATCGTTTTTATGTTGTAATCAAAAAGTTGAATCTGAATTTTCTATATTCTATATGGAAAAATTGTTTAGATGTAACAACAACTCAATAATAATAATAATAATTATGAATCGCATTTATTGGAAAATGAAAGTTTCTGGTACTCAGCAAAAATTAAATCTAAATTTTCTATATTCTGAATGGAGAAATTGGTAGATGTGACAACTAATTGAGATTTAATAAAAATAATAATGAATCGCCTTTATTGAAAAATGAAAAGAGTACCAAAAAATAAGTTTCTAGTGCTCATTGGCGTGGTCTAACTCAGTTCTACTTAAACTCGAAAGAACCCCTGTATAATCAAACGCTTGAATGAAGAGAAAACAACAAATATATAACAGTGGATAAAAAAAATTGATTGTAATTATTCCTTAAAGTATTGATATATAAAACTGATCTATTGCAGAACCTATCCGAAAGGCAAAATTGAAATTGTTAACTATCATAGATATAATTTTTATATTTATATTTGAACTTCCTTATGAAAATTGTGTGCTTTTTTTGTCAGAATCATATAAATATATCCAATCACAGTAGTTGAAGTGACTTATCACTCAACTGTCACAGAGAAACTGACTCAAAATCAAACGAATGCACAGTTTCAATGACAAAACATATTCAAAAGATAGACAATTCATCAAATCGAATTCAACAAGAATGTCCCAAAATGAAACCCTGTGGTACTCCATATTGAATATATGTTGATAAGGAGTAGTAACTAACAACACACAGTATTTGGGACCTTCTAAATGAATATGACCAAATGAGAAATAAGGCAGCACTATCAAAACGAGGTACAAAATTGAATTCTGATTGAAATATTGTCTACCTCTAAAACTTGGCTTTTTTATACCAATCAAAATTCCATACACAGCTTCTTCGTTAGTGAATCAATCGAATTGAAAATTTATCTATTTTGTACGAATTGAGCAAACTACATTGGGTAATGCATTTTCTATTTCTTATAAACGAACTGACGAATGAAATGTTCCCAGTAAGGAACGATCGCTAAAATCATGAAACGACCAGCTATTCAATATTGTTCGAATTTTATTTGAGAAAATAAACTTCAAAAATCAAAATCAATATGAAATTAATTGATCAAAATTATACAAGACATATTTGCGTGTAAGATATTTCGCTGAAAAATTTTCCATTTTATATTCACATCATGTACGATTTTATCAGTTTCATATCAGGTTAAAAGAGAGAAAAAAATTATTCTCAATATTATTTGTTATTCGATGTATATTGAAAACTTTACCCTTTGTATTTGATGTACTTCATAAAGGTTTTTTTTTGGTTTCAAGGGAGTGTAAACCCATAAATGTCAAGAATAACTAACTATTCAACCTAGATATGAAGTATCTAGGTTCGAATGTTTTTGAAGCCTGCGTATAATAAACTGCGCATTGCAGATAACCCGAGGACTAATTGATGAAAATCAATTAGTCCTCGTAATTGGTAATTAGTTCATTTCACAAACGAATGATTGGATTGATACGAATTGGAATGATACAGTATAAATAATTACTGAAAAATACTTCAAAATTTCGAAAATACTTCAATTTAAATATGAACTTATTTGGCCTTCTCATTTGTAAGACAGAGTGTAGCTTATAATGTTGCCAATCACACATTTCAAAAACAGAAAACTATTTCCCGACACGCATTTCACAAACCAAGTTAGCTTCATGAATAGATGACTAAGTCTCAGTCGTCACTTTTCAGATATGAAGTTAGCACAACAAGACACAGCAAATTTAACAAATAAACAATTCGGTTCGCAGCTTGTGTGTCATATCAATCCACAATGCATGTACAATGTCTTCATGATATAGAAGTCGAATAAATTAGGAAAAAATTTACCATAATAAAGCTTATATAAATGTTGTTTTGAAATTTACCAATTAAACGATTATGATGATACATCAGTGAAGTTTTTACAAAAAATTGTCTAACTTTAACAGTCCCGTTTTTTATCTAATACAAATTGAAAACTAAGATTATTGATAGTATACTCCATATTGTTCAACTTGAAAATCGGCAAATTGAAAGTATGTTCGTTATTAAATATCTGTCACAAAATATTATTCAAAGCGTTTACATTATCTCTAATGAATAGACCGTTTGCCTCATCAGAGACCTGAATATTTTCAGGTACCCAGAATGAAATAACATTCTGAATTCTCATTTTTTAATATTTTTCATATGAGTCACAGAAAAAGTATAGTGTTCTACTAGCAAGAAATGATCATTACTCGCTCGGATGATTGACGACAAACTTCATTCTCGCGAGTAATGACCATGTTGCTCGCTTGATGAATAATATTGTAAAATTTGCAGAAAAATAGCTGACAATTTTCGCCATACCACTTGTCAAAACTGTATTGTCAAAAATCTTACTATTTTCATGAGACGTTGTCAGAGATCAACACTTGCACCATATTGCTCGTTATAACATAAGGTAAAAATTATTATGTGGTATAAACTACCAAGAACTCCCTTTAATTCCATTTGGTAATATGCTCAAAATTATTTGGGAAAGAGTCGAATATATTAACAAATAAAAGTATTTACATCATGGCAACATGCATTATTTGTATTCCTAAAAAATGAAACCAAGTGAAAAGAATGTTTCATTCACCTGTTTGGGGCTCCCTACCTTCTACAATCGGAAAAAAATTAGTTTCAACTTTCCAAATATCATAAATTCAGCACATGAATGTTTTACTGTTACTAATTTTGACTTCAAGTATCATGAAGTAAGCAGTTGAATAATTTTCGATCAATATTTTATTTCTTAATAATACTCTAATAAACAATTCATTATTTTCTTTCATTAAAAATCCGAAGTCATACATGGCCTAAAATAAACAATAATCTTCATCATATTTTTACAGTCCATTAGAAGTTGCAACGACGAAATGCGAAAAGTTTTTGGAAATTCATTCAATTAGATCAGATTGAAGAAGCTTCAATTTACATATTATTGAGTATTAGCATATGATTTTTATAATTAAGTCAATCTCAGATCGAATTCCAACTCACTTGATTATATGACAAATAATTGAATTTGAAGTTTTATTATATTGATTATTACCGTTTGTTGGATATCAAACTAACAACGAGAACTGTCTTGTGAAAAAGAATAGGAGGGGCGCGCTAAAACGCTTTTCGAAAAATCCATCAAAATTGAATTGGGAAGAGATTACACTTTCGTTTAATCTTTCGGAGTCGAAATTATATAGAAATCAACTCTTCAAAATTGTTTTCACTTTATATCATAATTCACTTGTGTGGGAGAAATATTTGTTCTGGATTCATTCCAGGAAAAAGTATCATAATTCACTTGTGTGGGAGAAATATTTCTTCTGGATTAATTCAACGACAGAGGTGTTCCAATTCTATATTTGAGGAGAGGTTATTCGAGTGAAGTATGTACTATCTTATCCAGTATCATTTTGGATCAATCGAGCTAGCAGTTATTGATTTCCCCTTTTCAATCAGATTTTACCACCATAAAGAAAGATTGGTGTGTGTTGAAAAAATATTTGAACTGTTCAATGTTACTGAATGTATTAACTAACACCAATTTTTATATTGTCAAACTTTATAGTTATTCAACTTAAAACAGAAATGAAACTAATCCGCCGGAAAGCTTTTTTGATGTTATCACAAATTGATCTTTAAAGACGATACACGGGAATCTGAAATTGGAAATAATAGTTGCTGAAAAGACACCTCCCTGCAGTAAAGGGTCGAATAGGCTGAATGGATTTGAAGTGGTCCTTTTATAATTTGAAAAATCTCAGCTAGCTGAAAATATGTTACTTTCAAATACGAACAGAGCCAAATTGATCTATGTGTTAGCTCTAATGTCATTGCCTAATTCAATCATCTGCAGACAAATGATAATGTCTTTCACTTTATAGAATGAACTGTAATCCTTGGGAGATTGTTGTTCTGATTATTGAAGTCCTTTATGGAATGATTCCCTCTCTACTCTGGAACCTCAAAATCATGTTGGCTTACTGTACGATGGTAGAACTATTGACCGGGAAACTTCAGAAGGCTGTCATTTTCGGTTCATTGTCTCGGATCCAATGATCACTTACCTCAAGGTGTGGGGGATACTAATGCTAACGTACCCCTCTCGACTGCGTCGAAGCTTCGGCAACAGGTCCCTTTGGAAAACATATATATAATAATAATATTTATTTACCGTTGTTCTCAGTGTTCACTTGGAACTGAACAAAGCAAGAACAAAGCCAGTGACGAGACTTGGGGGTCAGGTAAATTACAACCCCGTCACCGGGTCATAAAATTTCATTTTCAAGTGGTTTTTGAAAATGGCTTCAAAGCAGCTTCAAACATTTTTGACTAGGTCAGGAAAAAATAAAATGATTTCTTTTGAGGTAACTATGCACCTAATTATAACCGTTTTTGAGTTATTGATTTTCTTCATGAAAATACTAGGTACAATAATTGGAAACTAAATAACATCGAAATGTATAGAAATCATCCCTTCAAATTCTGACTAAGCCTAGAAGAGGTTAATGTTTGATTTCGAGAAAACCCGTTTCTCAATATTATACAGAATGTTCAAAAAGCATTGTCCCTTTTTTACAATCTCGGACAAAAATAACTTTTTTAATTCAAAGAGATCACCCTGTATTTTTTTGGTCTAAACAATATACAATTCAATTATCTTTCATTTTATTTCGGGGTTCTTTATACCTAACTTAAATATTATTTCAGATATTGGCTTTTCCAAATAGAAGTTTTTATTTCAATGAATTCTTTCATATTATTCTTTTAATTCAAATGGCTGTATTTTTACTCAATTCCTATTCATCTTCATTTCAAATGAATATTCGTTCAATCAATCCAATAACGATAGATGTATAATTCGATCATATTTCTCAGAATGAAAAAAATTTATATTCAAATTCAAGTGAATATGTGATTCTACTAAACTAAACTGAACACCAATAAAGTAAAACATTTACCTAAATAATATTTTTTCAAGTGGGACAAATATTCATATTGAAATAAAAATAGTAGTAGGATTTTTTCGCCATATCCATAATAGATTCAATAATTTTTTTTGTGCAGGTTTACCGATATATATTCATTTTGACTCATTACACAGATCACTGTAACACTCTGTGAACGCTACCTAGCCTTCAACTGTTTGTTCTTTGTTATGCGTTGAGCGAAATAATCCACCACATTCATAATAAATTACATCGTTTACTTTTCTGGTGAAATACCCAGTTTTGAGTCATCAAAAAGACCGAATCGAAATCAACATTTTGTTTTCTAGGTGTGAAATTGCAGGAGTCATTTTCTTTCAGTCGACTGTGCAGAGCGAAAGCACCTTTAGAAATCACAATCAGATCTGTCGATTTCCTCCGCGAACAGAGGAACGCCTCGAGCTTTGAAAACGCCACCGCCGAAGTATCCGTTTTTGGATCGCGTCCGCCTCGTTGGACGACCGACAAAAGGGGCGCTTTATTGTTCGATTGTCAATGTTGCCACCATGGCAAAAAAACTATGTTCCAGATCTAGATCTCTGTGGCCCGTGCTTCATATTCCTGTATGATTTAAGGCACAAAATGAATTTCTCTTCCCTGATATCAAATCTCAAAGGAATATTGTGGCACTAATGATATGCACATCTTTGTTATTTCCGTTTATTGTTACTGAAAAAATAGTTTATTGACGATATCTTTTTTAATTAAGTAGACATAATTCACTTTACTTTTCAATTCGCTGAATATGATAGATAGAACTGGAACTTCTTACATAAAATGAGACTAACGAACACACTCTTTCCACAACATGAGTTGTATAGCAGAGTTTCTCGACGCGAGTTTCGCCAAACAGCACAATCAGGAGATTTGACGAGTAGAATTTGGAACATCTGGCGAAAAATGAATCTAGTGAAAACACTCCTAACTTGCGAAATGCACGCCTCCCAATGTGCATTTCGCTAACCAAATTGGCAGTATCAAGGTCTGACACCTACTGATGATTTTTAGTGCGTCGAGAGAAAGTATTTTGGTTCCGCTGAGGCATAAGTGTTTTCAGTAGAATCATCAGATCACTAACGTTTTAGATTATGTCTGATTAGTTCAATTATGTTATGTTAGGTGATAGATCCATTGACAATCGAGATAATACAAAACATTTGATACATACTCAAGATAATAGGTAACTGTAATTCAAACCCTTAATAGGCTGTGGTTTTGAATATTTTGTTTTTTTTAATTGCCTATATTGGCACGGATGTCTGTCGAATAAAGGTCAATGTCTTTCTTCTAACAGGCATTTGTCCAATGTATGTTCATTGTAAAAAAGATGGAAGACGAATGTTCCAAATTATAAGTCAACCTATAGAATAATCTATGGCAGTAATTTATTATTTCATATTGATAGAAAATTGACTAAATATCAAATTTCAGTTCTGATATATTCAGACCAATTAGAGGGCGATGGTTGTGAAAACTCATTTCGTTCACTTTGCGAGCATAGATTTTCATGAAAGCTTAGTTAGTTAATTCGGTGATACCTAATGTGCATTTATAGCCAACCAAAGGTAGTCATAGTGTCGTAAGGTAGTCGTAGATTCCGAAGGGGTAACATTGCCTCATTTAATAAAAAGATTCCGTGATTTCTATCCTGGTGAAATCATTATGTAAGAAATATGATGGAATTGGCTGATACATGATGAAAATCCATAAGTACCGTATCGGTGATTCTCTATTGTCCTGAAATCCCGCCACTGTATGTCCCAAGTAGAGTGACTACTTGGGACATGTACCGTACCATTATAGTTATTATTCACCAATCTAATGTAATTTGAAGTCTGATGAAATTATTTTATTTCAACAATGTGAATTAATTAAAAATTGAAGTAACTCAAGTGAATAATTGAATGAAGAAATGCACTTTTTCCAACAAAAGAAAGGAACGTTGCCTAGTCTAGTTTTTATGCAAGCAAATGAGGTGATTTTTATATGATAAAATTCTACTTCTCTCAGGTTTCCTGAAGTACAGAAATTACACTGAAATAAATCTCTAACTTATTGTTCGCTAATCAAAAGAAGTTCGATCTCAGACAACAAGAGATGCAATAGTAAATTATTTTGACAAACTTGCGAAGTGTTGAAGGAGTTCTCTCTTAATTAATTAATATTGCAACTATATCTAACAAACTTCTAATTGTTAAATCCTATAGGCAAAATAGCCTCAAATGTGGGGTAATTTTGCTCCGAATAAAAAATTTTAAAAAATGATTACCTTCGACATGTACTTTTTGCCATTTGATGTTGAATGAATAAGAGTTATATAATGTTGAGGGTAAGTTGCAAATTCATAGACTTTGTAAAAAAGTAATTATGAATCAATATTTTTAAAAAGTATTGTAAAGTAATCTCACTCCACGGTTGACAACCATTACTCGTGGTTGAATAAACTCACTTGACTTAACTGTAAAATAAACTCCCCTTTATAAACCAACAATACTTCAAATATTCCAATCACTTGATCAGCTAACATCCAATGAAGAAACCTATCAAACTAATTTTGGATATAAACTTTGCCCTCTAATAGAAAAGAATCGCCCCATTGAAAACAAATAAAAGTTCTTGGCAGTCAAGCGGCAAATATTTACTTAAACCGTCAACGGCAAGTAGTTACTCGAAATCAATATCTCCAACATTGATTATGACTAAATGGGTATCACGTTTAATTGTTTACTACCCATTGATATGGTTCGTGATATTTTCCAATTTCAATTGGTTGGTGCATAAAAACTGCCTTGACAACTAGAAATTAATAGTTATTTGTTCAACAAATATTATGGGAATATTACTGGAGCTCTTTCCCAACAACAAATTCAGTAATATTCATTACTACACCAAAGGTTCCAAACAGTGCATCATAAGTAAATATTATGGGACATTTTAGAAATTTGCCAGACAATATGAAGCGGAATTCTACAAGTCTCGATATTAATTCAACACAATGTTTCTTGTCCAGCCGTAAATTGAAAGTTTTGTTAAAAAAGTTTTATATCTGTTCAGATATAATTTTGCTATTTCATTTTGAAAATTAGGTTGATAGCACAAGTTGTGTACAATTGTTTTACTATATAGGATAACATCATATTTTAAAACCGTATTAGTTTGGAACATTGTGTGTTCAGCTAGTATGTACCTTTCAGCTACAATAGACAACTGCCATATACTTCCCTTTATTTACAAGTAATAGAGCTGGCGACCTTTGTAGATAATTGCCAATGTAAGACTTTATATTGGGCAAGTTCAAATAAGTGATAACGTTTTGCATCTATTGAAAACAGTTCTCCCTCACCGAAACAAAATACTGTCTTTCGAAAAAGTCCCGCTCGACTCATTCATGTGTTCTGTTTGGTAGTTGAACTTGGAAGCTGAAGTTATTCTCCGATCGCTATCGTCACTTCTTTCAGGATTGAGCCCATCTCCCGTACCCTATTGAACGTGTTACTCGTCAAGAGGATAAATAAAATCACAGTCACTGAGGTTTTTTAACGGCGAGAAGGTCCTCAAACATCCATACCGTTCATTACGGTGTACCCCTACCTGTCTGGGGTGTTTAGTGAAACAGTTATTCATCCGTTAACGAAGGCTCGGCTTCTTTGTTGAGCATCTGAGGATGACTCTATCAGCCAGTTTAGCCGCTGAGAGGAGCAGACTAATTGGGAGATGATTCTGTGGGAATAACGGTTCCTGATCCTGTCTCGAGATCACCACAACGACCGCGTGCTTACACCTTCTGGGGAAGATCCTCAGGTCAGCAATTCTGTCCTCTGCAAAGCGAGTCTGCTGATGAAGTCTTCTCAGGTGATTCCTTTCACGTATAAGAAATTCAATCCCTGCAGGAAACTCATTATAGCTGTTCAGTGGGCGCTACGTCCTAGGGGTGGCTACACGGACGCATCATTTACCAAGCACTCGAAGTGCTCAACCACCTCGTCTAGTTCGTCTAGAGAGCAGAATGCCTCAGGGAAATCACGCAACTCTTCAAGGTGAGCTGCGAAAACAGCCATGTCCGTCGAGGATATCATGCAATGACCACAAGAAGGAGGATCATCGCCCAGTGCCAGGTTAACTAAATTATGATCAGAATCCATTTCCAACAGAACGTGGAATTCGCTGATCAAGAAGACGTTTCTCAGAACCACTATGTCCAGCATGTTGGGTCTAGTCTGCTCGCGATAGGACGTAGCCCTAGCGGTAGATATTCATGCCTGTTTACATGCACATGGAGCTCTTGGACGTTTCGAGTAGCGACTCTGCAGCAGTTCATCCAATAATTCGGGGAGTTAACAAATTATAAACAGGGTTATAAACCAATATTAGTCTATTACAACCCCTAGCCGAATTTCGACATTTACGGCCTCGGTTCTGTGTAATCGGGCATTGGAGAAAGAACTCGACAAAAACGTCAACATCTGCTCTGATGCATCCAACACATTTCCTGTGATAGAATTTGTAATTTGGAACACAAAGGGTTCTAAGGGATCTAAGCAATGTAGGTACTCTTGACAAGCTCCGCCAAGCACGTTAGTATTCACCGTAAACATTTGTCAGAGTATGGGGAATTTATCGAACAACTTTTTTATTTGATCCAGTATGAAACAAATTTCTGAAAACCCCTGTGTCTGTGGTGAGGGTCGTATCTTGAAGAAGTCGGCTTTGATGAACTGCTCGCACCTTTAGATTCAATGTTCGCAAAGCTAACACCCTGCGCAGGTCTTTGTGGGGAAGCTGATTTTCTCGACGTGGCAGCGAACTCCTTGGCCTTTCGTTGAACTTTGGAGTACTCCAGAAAGCAGCGTAGTTCTCCATGTGTCCTTTTTTAGAGTTGTTACACTTCAGGGAGTCCCAGATTTCTTGCAGGCATTTGTGAGTTGCCTAGCAACTTACCGATGACAACGTTTCGGTGCGCTGACATGGGTTGCACTGATCCACCGAAGTTTTCGGATGCTAAAATTTATTCCGAACATATATGAGGTCTTTCATCTCATAGATGTGCTTCTAGCCTTTACTGACTAGAGTAACGACCAAAGGCATCGGTTTATTACGACGCTCCTTGTGGGTAACAGAAGTAGGGTAAAGTCCCTACTTTCGAGCTCCACACGAATAACAGGTATGTCCAGATGCGTTGCGGTACCCCAGTCATCTACAGGTAGTGAATGAGTATGGTGAGGAATTTTTCTTTCACCTGACCAACCTAAGATGTCAGGAAACTTACTTTGGACTTTTATGTTATTATTGCATTGTTATTGTTATTGAATGTTATTTCCATCAGTTGCACATATTTGTCTTTCTGATGGACAATAACACGTGGGACACGCACTTTTTTACCAGCCGAGAGTTCGTTTGGCAATTTTTGGAAAGGAGAAATAGCCTCCTGATTTTCCTGAATGGTGGCTAGCAAATGGTAATAGAGCCAGGCCGATTGACCGGGGGAATCCTGAAGAAGCTCGCACGCGGTTCCAGGGCCTGGTTCGGAGTTACCAAACCGCTCAAACGTGGTTAGGCCCAGAGAGGAGATCAACTGACATAAAATACCAACAATCTAACCTATATCCCTTTCCGCCAGGCCGCGAAGCAGTTGCTTCACCGATTAACGGTCGGGAAAAATTACCCGATAAAATCCCATAAAAATGGTAATTTGCAGGATACTGACCAGTAAGCGGTCACAAACTATATACAACAACAAACTCACACACTATTGAAGCGGAGAAATCAAACCCGGTGAATGGATGATCATCAACCAGATACACCTGCACATGTGAAACACGATACTATAATATCCGCTTTCCATGGCTAGCGATAACAGAGTCGGTTGTAATATATTGTAACTTTTCTGGTCCAACACAACAGTGTCGTATAAAGGAAAGTTTCGTTCGATTGATGACTGTTAAATTAATGTTAAATAAAGGACAAATAAAATAACTTTTGTCTAATTTCTGATAAAATTTGTTACGACCGGTTTTGGTCTGTCAAACCATTTTTAAGTTTACTTGAAAATAAACTTGAAAATGGTTCAACAAACCGAATTCGGCCGTAAAAAATAAAAATCTTGGTAGAGATCAGAAAAAAGTTATTTTCTTTATCCTATATTAAAGAAAAGTCGTATTTCGTTCTCTAGACATTAGTTCGAAATAGTTCGAAATACGAATTGCAGCTGTAAAAGGCGTGGCAGAGAAAAAAGGGTGGAGATGTATAACGAGTCACGGCTTAAGGGCCTTAATGAATAAACGAGATTAGCTTTAAAAAGTTCTGCAGAAGACAGCTCGACCTCTTCAATATTATTGATACCGCCCAATTATTCACTATATAACATTTTCGAGGCTCGATTTATCAAATGCCTTCAAACGGAGGTCTTTTATGAGCTAGTGGTTCCTCTTTCATTACTCACAATCGACGGCTCTCCAAAACGAATGATCGAGAATCGACAGCAGCGTATCCAAAAAAAGATTCAAAGTCATCGACATATTTGAAAAACCGTTTGGAAAACAAATATTCTAGTTCTCAGACATTACAGAAAATTATTACTATCTTTCTACCTCATATGAATTTCATTTGAAGACGATGTTTGAATAAAACCGGGCGATACTTGATGAGGTTTACAAAAGGTTTACAAAACCATGATACGTGTTTCGCTATACAATAATTCCGAAGCAAAACTAATTTTTTTATTTTTTTCTTTGAACGGAAGCAAGTAGGAGATTATGGGCGATTCTAGGCCTCCCCCCACCACTATGACGTATTAATTGCTTTTTTATTGGTTTAGTAAAATCAAGGCGATGGGACTTTGAAGTGTTTGGTGTATGGGTGTGAGTCCACCAAGCGGTGTGACGTCACATCC
>WOGP01005194.1:0-13343 GCA_015342065.1 Leptinotarsa undecemlineata
TTATCTTCACTGTTTGTTAATCTGCACAATTCACTTTCTGGCTATAGACTCCGCCTATGGACGGACATCAGCGTTTATATACCCACAAAGATCTTTCTAGATGTATCTAGAGAGGTCTCTGTACCCGCCTAGAATTTTCCCGGCGTGTCAGACCACTTTGTGGGCGGTCATAACTTTGCTCGCAGAGGCAATCGGTCAGGACCGGCTTCAGATTCATTACAGTATCTTTCAACTTCAAGTTGCTTGAATTTTTTATATAATTAACATTTTATATGAGAACATATCAGATATCAATAAATAAACTAAGTAATGAAATATTCAAAAGAAAAGAAAGAAAACAGATCAACCAAAAGTATTCAAAGTCAAATTGCTGGCCTCAAGAAAATATCATTGACGATTTTCAAAAAAAGCCTGTTGCAACTGAAACGTGGATAGAAAATAAAAATTTCGTTGACGATTCTTTCGTGAAAATTATAAAGTTCGCTGATAATTTGAATAACGAAAAAAAAAGCGGGTCAACTTTTGTCTTACTTGAACTCCAGATATCAAAATTATAATGCGAAGGAAGGCTCTAAAAAGAGAAGAACGATTTCTAAATGAAAAAATCTTCGTTGAGTAGAAGATATTAAGAAAACTTTCATTATCTACGGTATAGGTTGTATTTTTTTTGACAAGCGAATATTGAATTATATATGAAAATATCCTGAGGCAACTCCAATGTTAACTTTTCTCAAAGCAAATGACAGTCTCTCCCTAAGCAATGACAACAAATACTTACATGCCATGATTTTCATTTTTCTGAAGTCTAATATTACCTGAAACAAAAAATTTTCAATTAATGTGGTATGTTACTCTTGTGGCAATATTGATAATAAATCGCCATGGCATAGAATGGGGTAATTAACTTCAAAGCGCATATTGTTACGGAGCTTAAAGTATTCAGAACATTCTCAATCAAAACAAATTAATAAAAAAAAATCGAATCGACCAAGTTAACATCCAGCTACTTCTAAAATACTGATGTAAACCTAATTTTTTGTATGAAGATGGTAAAGTAAACAGCTGAAACCTTTTTCCATAAATATTTTATTATTTAGCAGATACTAGAGCAAACTATACTATAAATCCTCATTGCTTATTGAAAGCAATGGTATTCTAAAATACAAATCTACTTCTACTATATGATGTAGGCCAAGGAAGACTGACAGCATATAATTGTTTGGAGAGTTTGAATATCTGGAAGTGCCATTAAATCGTAAACAGACTTCGAACCATCGCCCAGAAAAAAAATAAAAGGACACATGCCGCCCTGACGGTGGCTAGACTTATCTACTGAAAAATACGGGTGCTTAAACCAGATATGATTTAGGGGATATAGGAAATGATGATTTGATGGTTGAAATCATGACGAAAGGCAACCCTACATCAACATAAGGTTCATAAAGCAAATAACTATAGTCTATTCCATTGAGCGGCGGAATAGCAAATAATTTTAAAGTCGCTCTTGTGTATATCTACGCTAGCTTGGCTGAATATGTTGTTGGAAAACATGTATGCGGCTTCTTTGAATTTCCTCCTAAACCAATGTTTCCCTCTGTGTATGATCTCAGCTTGGGACCACTCGATGTTATGTTGATGGGTGCAAACATGGTCTGCTATTCCTGATTTGCTGGTTTACCCTCGGTGTGTGTGTTTCTTGTGCTCGGCAACGCGAAATTTCAATGCCATCTTAGTTTCACCGATGTAAGATTCCCCTCATTCGCAGGGTATCCAGTAAATGCAATTCTTAGAATCGCAGTCCGCGTTTGGTGGCCAAATTTTAGTGACGCAGGTCTTGTTGTTATACTTGAACCCAATCCATTTAATCCTTTTTGTAATCATCTGATGTAGGGAAATACAGGTACTGGAGCTCTTGCGGAGCTCTTGCTGTCTTCTAGCTGAAGCCTGTTCCACCATCACTTTGAAGTAACCATTCCGTTGTGAGTTGGTATTCGATATACAGATGTTTACCACTTGGTGTAGGTCATCTTCATCAATACGTCTAAAAATGACAATTCGTTGTGGACTTCCTTCTCCATTGTGAAAGTGATGAAGGGCTTACGTTGTTTATGTGCTTCAGGAATGTGTCCAGTTCTGCATTCCTATGGTTCCATATTATGGTGTCGTCCACGTATCTCAAACAGACTCGGGGCTTCTTCATCCGTTGAAAGTAGCAGTTTCGTACACAGCATTCTAGTAGTTCCATGATTACTTGTATCGGTAAGTTTGTTCTATATTTCAGATCCCCATCTTCGGACATCTTCTTTTGTATAATTTGTGCTTCTTCGACAGGAACCTTGGTGTAGAGGTTTTTCACGTCGAAGCTGATCAGTTGATCCTGCTCTTTGACTTCGATTGCCCCTAGAGGTTCAACAAAATGCCTCGAATTTTTCACAAAAGATAATGTTTTTCCTTGCACTCCCGTCAAACGGTCACCTTCCGTTAAAAACTAAAAGCGTGAGAAGGAAGAGGGAATAGGTGAAAGCAATCGAATGATCTATAAATAGTCAGATCTCGGAGAAATAAGTCCAGTTATAACCCGAAGACGATTGTGGATACTAACAATCGAAATGTCGTGAAGTCACTTGATTTGGAATCATTCAATTCTTATTTTTCATTTCTTGTTGATATTTTTTTATTTTTCATCTCGTGTTAATAGTTCAATTTTTTTTATTTCATTGTGGTTGTTGCTTATATTTTATTCCATTGCTATTTCAGTTTTTTGCTTAATAAAATTGTTATTTTTCAGCTAATCTTTTTAATTTTTTTACAGTTTCTTTTAGGGATTTCAAATCCATTTATATCATTTTAGACAATGAAGTCCAAACTGATGAAATGTACCACGAAACATTGTCAACCACCTTCAAACAAACTCATAAAATTTTTGGTTTACGACCCGTGTGCGATACAAAAATAGGGTGGACCCGTTAAAGTATTATGAAACCGCCTAAGCCAGCAGTAAGAAACCGTAACGAAATCACAGTATTAGCGTTATACACTGAAAATTAGCATTTATTTCTTTTTACTATCTGAATGCAGAATATAGACATATTTCAATAACGTTGTTATTGAAAATTTGAGACTGTTTCCAAACATCTCCATCAATTTTACAGATTTAAAAAATACTTCGCAGTTGAAGTTCATATTATTTTATACAATAATAACTACACGATTTGTCTGTAAACTTCTATTTGTTCATTTAACAATAGTTCATAATACTGACACAATCGCACACAATGATAAAGGTCATCGACCCATCTTTTATATAGACTTCACTCCTGGTGATGATCACAGATTCAACAATCATTTCATGAATGATTCTTTCCAGAGATTCAACAAAAACAAGTCGGGGTCAAAAGCTTATTGATATCACTGCGAGAAAAGATTCAAATACGAGTGTCGCGCGATAAAAAAAATGAATAATCGCTACAGAATAACAATAGCATAATCTCCTGATATAATTTGTGGTTTATATGTATACCGTTCTATTAAAACATAAACGATAAGAATCATTCAAGAAAGTGAAATCCATTTTTAACAAATGAATTTTCAATTTAGTATTACAGTATTCGAACCAAAAGGGGTACATGTTTGAAAATCTATTATGTGGTTCAACATTCGCGTTTGAATAATACCAACTCTAATTAAAATTTCAGAAAGGGCTCAAGCCAGATCCTCCATTTATTATTTGAGCAGGCGCTCAAAAGCACCTGCTCAAAATTCGTTATGGGGGATTATGAAAGGGTGACAGAAAACAACGAAACTGAGATTCAGGAAATAAATTGTGAGGATTGCGACAAGAAGTATGTTGGTCAGATTCAGCGAACTATGATAACACGTTCCGAAGAACACATTTCACATATTCGGTTTAGTAGGTTAGAGAAATCTAGTGTAGCTCAACATATCTAAGAGAACAGCCACATAATGAATGAATTGTTGAAACGACACTGAAAGTTTAGAAATCGAAAAATGTTTTATGAGATCTATGTTTGGGCATCAACTTTTTTTTGTTTTAGTAAAAATTAATTTGACTTTCGGCAACACCGCTGAGGGTTTTTGAATATATAGATCCAAGTAGTTGAAAGTAAGTCGGAATCGGAAAAGAAGAACACATAGAGATAGTACTCGCTGGTGATGTTATCGTATCAGGTAAATAGTGAATTGTTATTTGAATACAAAGAGGTTTCTTTATAATCACAGCTTCTCCTAATCCTTCTGGATATCATCCTATTTCTCAACATTATTTTTTCCGGAAGCACAGCCAAAACGAGAAATGGGTAAGTCTCAATCATAAGTTTATTTAACCATCTCTGATTCATTATTCGATTAATTCTGTGTGGGAGGTTCTTATATCCATTACAGAACATAGTTTTTGGTCCTCCGAGCCGGACTGGTGGTTGGAAAAACTTGGATTGTTTTTATATTTCCCGAATTGGTTATAACCATAAAAAACTGAAGTAGTCAGGCCTTTAGCAGTGTTGTCAGATTGTTCAGTATATCGTATATATTTGAATTACGGTCAAATAAAAATATTGGGCAAGTTTATATTGCTTGAATTTCAGAAGGTGAAATTTTCAGTCAGACATCTGGCTTTCTTTGGGAAATATTGAAGTCAAGATGGTTACGGTAGCAGATGGGAAATTTAAAATGTTAACGACAAAAAAAGAGTACCTTTTCTCGATTTTGCAGAAATTGTATGATGCATCAAAGTCATTGGTAACGGCCCAAGAAATTGAAGCTTTCAAAATATCATATTAAACTTTAGATATTACAACAGAAGCTTTGAATTTGGTATTAGATCAGACCAATGAAGTGCAGTTTGAAATAGATGATAAATTTGAACCAGCTTCTTTCAACTATTGATCAATTTTGTGGTAACATTCATATGGCTGCAAACGAAATCAAAAGTAATAAGTAAAAAGGAAGTAAAATACCTCCTTATCGGTCTAGGCAAGCTGGTGGTAATAGCGGCAATATTACAGTAGATAACAGACTTCATCCCGTGCTGAAAATAGGTTTGTTTCATGCTATTGAAAATGAAAAAAAAACTGTTCAATTATTGAAAATGATACTGGTTAGCTTATAGACTGATCGATTTAGGGGTATATTATACTTATCAAGCCTAATCGGTCCCAGGATCTCCTTATATTTGCAGAAAAAAGAACAATTCGAGAAGCAAAAGTTTAAATTGGCCGCGTGCCTGTTAACCAGTAAAATTTACCGTGTCTACAGCGGTGTTGCCGAGTGTTTTGGTTTTCAATATCTAATCACAGAACTAAAATTATAGTGATTCAATTTGACAAACGCATTTTTGTTGTTATTGTTGTTAATTCTGTGTGAATTCAACTGTTATAATTCGATTCGTCTGTTACAATGTTCTAATTCAAGAACGTTTCCAACCATGGTTTTCGTGTACATTTTATTTCATGTGGAGAATTTTTTCATTAATTTGAAAGTTAAGGGGTTCATATACACTTACTTAAATTTCTGTGATATCAATATGAAAATGTCTACTGTCGGAAATATTTTCAAAGTAACGTTTTTATTGCATTTTGTGTTATTTGGATCCCATGTATAAATAATTTTCTCTTTCAATGCATTTCTTGCACGTGTTTCTTAGATTTAGTTGTCGAAAGTGACGTGATTTTATTTTGAATTACAAATGAATCCTAAACTGTTTATACACTCCGTTAATTTCACGATTTGAATCTTGATTATTTGTATTGTTCCTATTGGTCAATCGAACAAGAAGCGGGACTAGGCCCGTGACGTCACGGGCCTAGAAAATTCGATTGTTATAATTAATTATGGGATAACGACGGTATTTAGAAAGCTGAAACAAAATCCAGAACAAACCTATAATGTTTTGTAAATGATAAATGATATAGATGATATCTTGTTGTTGAATTGTTGTTTGTCGTGAATTGTGAGCTTGAATAAAAGTCTATCAATCTGTCCTTGGAGTGTTACCTCCTCGAATAGATCGACCCGCATCAACAGTGAACTGAAAGATGAAAAATACGCATTTGAAAGTCTCCTAATAATTCACCTCCTACTCCTGTCGTTGCATACCGTGCTGAGAGTACTCATACAATCCATATTCATCTTGTCGAAAAGAATCCGATATCCGATACCACGAAGCGGAGAATCATACGCCAACTTTCGCGGCGAGGTCGTCGACCCCGGCCCACTTCTTACTCAGTCACTAAACCGCCGACCGCCGGCTTGTTGTCGATTGTCGAACCGTTCCGAGCCGCCAACTTGCCTGGCCACGCATCCAAGATGACCAACGCTTCGAAGATAACACAGCACAGTATCCCGTGCTGAGATAATTGGCAAAACGGCAAATCCGTGACACAGTGGTCCAACATTGTGCAATGGAGAGCTATCAAATAGCATGTATTTTTCAGTTCATTAGAATGTCGGCAAATCCGTGACACAGTGGTCCTACATTGTGCAATGGAGAGCTATCAAATAGCAGGTATTTTTCAGTTCATTACAATGTTTTCGGACTAAATCACAAGTCAGATTCGCAGCGAAAAGAACAAGAAATAATGTACCATCTGAAATGTTGTCGCTAATCAATCGGGCCAAGAAATGATAATTTCTTCAGAGTGAAAAACACTCAACAAGTGCATCCGTTCTAGATTATCAATTGCAAATTTCAGTGATGGATAAATGCATATCCATGTTCCTGGTGGAGATACATGAAACCTTTAAACGTGCGGATAATATTAATTTGAGGTTACAAGGGAGTGAGCGGAACAATATTATGATCGCCACACTTAAGGCTTTGACGAACTCAAGTGTGATATCGTGACAGGTCTGGAAATGTTACGAAAAACGGACCGGAAGATATTGGTTCTGAACTGGGTGCCAGGACACTTAGGAATCACCAATTGTGGGGTACCTGAATCTAGTGGAACAGAACCATATAAGGGATTAGGTCAGAAAGAAACAAAACGACTACCGGAAAATTAAGATGGGTGTAAACACAGTGAAAAACCATTTTGAGGAATGTCATGTAAAGTGGACCAGAATAAATTGGTCCTAAATTAAGTGCCAGAATACTTAGGAATGACCAGGTGTACATGAATCTGGTGGAACGGGGCCAAATAAGGAATTGGGGAAGAAAGACACAAAACAACAACTGGGAGAATACAGATGGGTAACACACTGAAAACCCATTTTGAGAAATGTCATAAAAAACGGACCGGAATATATTAGTTCTAGACTGGGTGCCAGAATACTCAGGAATCACCAATTGTGGGAGTACCTGCATCTGGTGGAACGGGGCCAAATGAAGGATTGGGCAAGAAAGAAACAAAACAACTACTGAGAGGATACCCACGGGTATAAACACACTGAAAAATCATTTTGAGGAATGTTATGAAAAACGGACCGAAAGATATTGGTTCTAGACTGGGTACCAGAATACTCAGGAATCACCAATTGTGGGGGTACCTGAATCTGGTGGAACGGAACCAAATAAGGGATAATGTCAGAAAAAACAAAACGACTACCGGAAAGGTAAGATGGGTGCAAACACAGTGAAAAACCATTTTGAGGAATGTCATGAAAAACGGACCGGAATCTATTGGTCCTAAACTAGGTGCCAGAATACTTAGGAATCATCAATTGTGGGGGTACCTGAATCTGGTGGAACGGTGCCAAATGAGGGATTGGGCAAGAAATAAACAAAACAACTACTGGGATAAAGGGATTGGGCTAGAAAACATCAAAATAACCACTGAGATCGTACAGATGGGTATAAACACACTGAAAACCCATTTTGAGGAAGGTCATTAAAAACGGACCGGTTCTAAACTGGGTGCCAGAATACTCTGGAATCACCTGGATCTGGTGGAACAGGGCCAAATGAGGGATTGAGCTAGAAAGATACAAAACAACTACTGGGAAAATACAGATGGGTATAAACACACTGAAAAATAATTGTAAGGAAACTTATGACAAAAGAACTGAAGAAAACTGTTTCAGCAAAACAGGGCTATTCGTATAGCAAATAACTTAGCTGCAGAGGATGCATGAGAAATACATTGTTTATGCGAATGTGAGGCATGTTCAAAGCAAGTGTACGAAAGGACACATTGGAATGAACATTATTAGAAAGGGAAATGAAATAGATAAAATTTTAGAGGTCAGCACACTCACCAAAGAAACGATTACTTTGAAACTTAATAGTTCCTGGCATAATTACATTTTCAAGTGCTGAAGACCATTGGCAGCACAAGGGCTTCTCTTTCAAGACTTGTATAAACATGATACATATCATTGTATCCCCAAG
Source organism: Leptinotarsa undecemlineata (assembly GCA_015342065.1). Classification (NCBI taxonomy): domain Eukaryota; kingdom Metazoa; phylum Arthropoda; class Insecta; order Coleoptera; family Chrysomelidae; genus Leptinotarsa; species Leptinotarsa undecemlineata. The sequence continues at coordinate 8,345 of WOGP01005194.1, forward strand.
GAATTGCAGAGACTCGTACTTAATCCACACTGCCTTGGTCCAAGGCCAAAGCAGTAATTCGAAATTTACTAGCTGGGAAACCAAATGAAGTATATACAGCTCAGAAAACTAGGCGTCAGTAAGGGCACACATTTCTGCTAGCTGCGTCAATAAATTTGTGAAGTTGACAAAGGTCGTTTCTGCCTAGATCTGATTGGCGAAGGTTCTACAGGTGAAAAAGTTTTCGAAACGCTAGAAAACATGGTAGTCGGTTGGCGAGAGGTCTGGGGAGTATGGTGGTTGAGACAAAATTTCAACGCTCATTTCGTTTGATTTCTGGACTGTGATTTACGGAACATGCGGATGGTCGTTGTTGTGGAACAGAACCGGACCTTCTTTGTTGACCAGTGCCGGCTGCTGATGATGAAATGAGAAATGAATTGAATGTTGAAACTGTTGAAAATACTGAAAAATGATGAAATATTCGATCGATTATTTATTTGTTCTTCCACAGATTTCGAATATGTTAACACTTGTAACATTGACCTGGAATTATTGTCAAGCACTTTCGAACATTTTTGTTGGTGTTGCTGATTGAATAGAGAAAATTAAACTTTGAGATTGTGATGAACCATCAAAATGACATCGCATCACCCAGTATAATAATTTACTAAAGATCTGTCGAATTTTGGACAAATCACCTGACATAACTGAGAGAAAAGTATTTCAAAAAAATTCTTCGAAACAAAAATAACCGTTAATGGGTCTGGAAAATGATAATTAAACTCTCTAAAGGTTCAATTAACGCGTAAAAAAGAAAATCGAATCGAAATTACCTTTAATTTTGAGATACCAACAAAAAATCTTGAAACATATTACTGACCTGATCTGGTCACGTTTTGGAGTGTATTTAAAATAATGCCCGGCTTTCACCGGAATATTTTAACGGTTGTTGTTTTTTGATTGCGTAAAATTTCAAAACTGAGTAGATAAGTGTAATGATGTGTATCTTAACCGGAGTTCGTTCCTTTTTCCATTCACTATTGTTTCTGGCCAACATATGTCGTCACGAAGGTAGATAAAAAACTACTTTAAATCTATTCAGAACAGGAAAGGAATTAAAATCATGAATACAACTGGAACTACAGACAAGTCGTCTGTTTCAGCCCACATGATGGTTTGATGCTCGAGTGAGTTTTAAGTTTAAGAACTGAAATTAATTTATTTTTTACTTATCGAAGTCTACAGTTTGCAAAAATTTCAACAGTTGACCCTATCGATGAATTATACCAGATAAAGTACTGTAAAAATGAACATGAACATGAAAATGAACATGAAAAATATGAAAATATGTATACAGGGTGTAACTGAATAAGTGTAAAACTTTCAAAGAGGTGATTCGTCATCAGAAAAAAGAAAGGATCTTTCATATAAAGAGATTTCATTGGAGCATCCCTTCTTAAGATACGGCCCCTTAAGGGGGGTACATGAAATTAGTATAACAATTTTTGTCACAAGCACTAAAAAAGTTACAATATTGAAATTAACCTGACGTTTTGTACTACCATATTTGGTTCATCTCATGGTTGTAAGGGGTGGAAAACGCAAACCCTAAAATTTATTTCCAATGAAACTTTTTGTTTTATTATTTGTTTACCATTTGAAATTTTATTTCCGATAGCCTGTTCAATTCTAAACAAAAAATGTCTCTTGGGTTTATTGCCCAAAATAAACCAGTTCGCAGCAAAAAATTATTTTATGAACAACTACAGAGATACATCGTCATAAATGCGAAAATACGAAAGTAATCTATCTAGTAGGTCGCTATTAGCGATAGTGACAATAAAATTGGTATGACACTGTCAGTTTGTGCATTTTCGAAATTGATATGCTGAAATGTATTCTCAACGGCAGCATCCTTCACATAGAATATTTGCTCGACTTCATCAACGATTACGAGAATATCGTTCATTCGACAAAAGAACGCAGGATTGTGGTCGCCATCGAGAAGTACGAACACCACAGCTTGAGGAAGCAGTACTGAATTTGATTGAAGAACAACCTACTACCAGTACTAGAAAGATTACTTTCCAGCTAAATGTTGATCATATGACGGTATTTCGAATTTTAAAGGAACAACTCTTATATCCTTACCATCTGCAACGAGTACAGGCACTGTTACCGCGAGACTTTCCGAACCGTCTTGAATTTTACAATTGGATGCTGGAAATGATTAGAAGAAATTGTGACTTTCTGAAGACGATAGAATTCACAGACGAATGTAGTTTTTCTCGGGACAAGATTATATATTTTCATAATTACCACATATGGGCTGATGAAAAACCTCACACTATTGTCGAAACTAACCATCAAGAACAGTTTTGTCTTAACGTGTGGCTCGGAGTTATTGGGGATGATTTAATTGGGCCTCATTTTCATTTTCTACCTCCTTGATTAAATACGTCCAATTTTTAAGAGAAGTGCATCCAGTACTGCTGGAGGAAGTTCCTTTGGGCGTCCGAAGGGATATGTATAACAGTTGTAACATTCATATGAAATGCATTCAATTCACTATTTCTTTTCATAAACTGTTAACTTTCTGAAAAATTTCCAACCGAGTGTGAAACCGTTATGGGTAATGTCGGTATTATTCAGACATGTACCTAGTAATACAGGACTAAAAAGAGCTGCCAAACATTCACCGAAACATATCAATAACCACCGTCGTCGATAAACAACTTGCAAGGGATCAGTTAAAGAACGTCCATGAACTTCAAATTACAATCGGAATTCGTCGCTTTATTATTCTGATTGAGTCAAATGTTCGACGTTACGAAATATTGGCTACGGTCCAAAACACAGGAGGGATCTTTGGGCTAACCTCAAAATCTTTGCCATTTTGAGCTTGATATTCAAGGCTGGTAAAAACTTTGCATTCAACAAATGTAACCCAATAGATTTTACAACAGACCAGAAAAAATCGAAACAAGGAAGTGAAAAAATATAAAACAAACGGAAAGTGTGGTGAAAATTCAAATCTGCTCTCCGGAAGCCAAATATACAGGGCGTTGCAACAAAAACTTGACTCTCCCTGTAAGTCAGGAGCGAAAGTGTAATCGAGAATTTCAAAGAACACATGAATTTTTATTGCTAGGGGGACTATTTCTGATATGGAATTCATAAAATTACACCCCGTGCGGTTCACCCCCCTATTTTTTCAATGGCATGGGGGTCAAGTGATACATAATTTGAAAGGTCTTTTATTCCTCTAACACCTCGATAAATTTTTTCGAAATTGGTTCATTCGTTATTGAGAAATTGAATCTTGAACGTTTTATTCAAGAAAAAACAGAAAATTCGCTGTCGCTCATTTTATTGAGAAAATCAACGAAAGTAATATCAATGGCAACACAATCAATGGATAAAATGATCAAAATGACCTCCATCTAGTTCCATACAATAATACAGTCTACTTTAGAAAGTGTTCCTTTCATTATTGAAGATGTCCAGAGTGAAAGCGGCATTCCCGAATAATTCTCTGTCGCAGGTCTTCTACATTTTTAGAATTTATTTAATTAGTAGTAAACGTTTTGAAATAGACGGCACTTTTAGTTTTTTCTGCACTGGTAGTTTTTGTTGAATCTAGTTGTCGCATAACAAAAGGTAGATAGTTGGCCACTGTCACTTCTTTATGAATTATTATTCAGCCATCCTTGTTCACTGTGTTTCAACATTGTTTATTCTACTGAAGAAAGAATAGAAATTGTTGCAATCTATTATCATCCAGACCACAAAGTTAAATTGTTAATGGAAAAGAAACAGAAAATATGAAGTATCCCGTCCTGTTAGAAATGCCGGAGTTGAAGTTGCAGTTGTACAAATGGATAATCAACAGTCTATCAGACAAGTACTAGAGCGTCTGGTCTATCCGCTACTAGTGTTTTTCGGATTTTGAAAGCCTACAAATTCCATTCTTTCAAAATGGGTCTAGTTCAGGAACTAAACGAAGATGATCCTGATCGTCGACTTCAGTTTTGTCAGGTGTTCAGGGAGAAATTGACCAATAACCCAAACCTATTATGCAATACATGTTTTTCAGACGAAAGTTTTTTCATGTTGAATTGTGAAGTGAATAAACATAATGGTCGTTACTGAAACGATATGGATCTTCATTTGGTGATGGAAACACATTCACAAACTACACAAAAAATGAATGTCTGGCCCGGCATTCTAGGTAATCATATTGTTAGACCAAACTTCTTTGAAGGTAATCTCAATGGATACACATACTTAAATCTATTACAATACTGTATACAACCTATGATTACACAAATTTTATTTATTTAGTAGAAAATGAAATAACATTCCAACAGGATGGTGCACCCCCACATTTTGATGTTCGGGTGAGACAGTTTTTGGACGAACATTTGCCAATGCGTTGGATCGGCAGAAGGGGTCCAGTGGAGTGGCTAGGTAGATCACCTGATCTCACACCGATGAAGTTCTTTATGTGGGGACACCTGAATTCGAAAGTGAACTCTACTAAGCCTACAAATCTAGAAGACCGACATTCTATCTATTATCGTTTAGGAGATCCCCATGTATAGAAACGAATTTGAATAGCCCTGTATATGAATTAACGTAATTCTTGCAGAAAAATTTTCCATAGTAAAAAGATTGCACCTACATATATAAATATGGCTTATATATATAAATATGGCTTACATGTCAAAAAACATGAAACGAGTTGAAGACAAACAATAACCACCAACAATATTGTACTAGAAACTCTACTAATTTAATAACAATGACTGTTGGAATGAAAATATACAGTAAACTCCCTGATCTAATAAAAGCCTGTAAGACTCTCAAATTCAAAAGAAACACAGAAAGATTTGTTAACGACTGGAGCTTATTATACGTTATTTATGGGAAAGAAAGTTTTTGGCTTTCTACTACTCCATCTTGATACAAAAAAAGGATAAGGGAATCTTCCAAAGAAAGGAAGGAAGTAATCAAT
>WOGP01005195.1:0-13343 GCA_015342065.1 Leptinotarsa undecemlineata
TAGGTCTGACCAAACTATTATAAAGTGTAGTAATTGCTTTAATGTCATTGAAATGTGCACTTTGTCTCATTACAAATCCCATAATTCGTAGTACCTGAGATGTTATGTAATCCAAATGTGGTTTATACGAGAGTGTGGAGTTATAGTATATACCCAAATTTTCGACAGTATCTACCTTGAATAATTTAATATCTTTCATCGAGTAATTGTATAGTGTCTTAGTTAGTTTTCGGGTACGAGACAGGACAAAACATTGGATATATTGAATGGGAGCTCATTTTTTACACTCCATCGTTGAACACTATTGAAGTCTTCCTGCAGTTTGGACACAATGTCTGTTTATAAAAATTGAGGTTATCTGCAAATAGCAGACACTCAAAGCACTTTAAATTTTGAGTTGGATCATTAATGAATATAAGAAAATGGATCCAGTTTTGATCCTTGAGGGACTCCAGAGTTTGCTCAAAATTTTCCATATTTGACTCTGAGATTTCAGTTATTGAAATACGGAGCCAGCAACTTGAGCTTCTGTGAAAATCTTGTTCCATTTGTAAATACTCAGAGTACAATCAACGTATGCCACTGTCAACATTTCAAGTGTATTCGAGCACTTAATACCATTTTTTACACACAATTCAATGAAAATTATTTCATCCATTTTTTTTTCGTTAACAAAGAAACGTCGAGCACGCAGAAAAAATAAAAAAATTGCTAATCGAATGTACGTTAACTCATGAGATTTGAACATTCATCTTATTTTTTCAACAGTCCACGTATTACTGTCAAGTCAACAGATGGGCGAAATGTGCCATTTGTTTTATTGTTCAAAACTGAATATTTATGTGATATTTTTAGATATCCGACCATTACGATGACACAGAAATATGTGTATATGTTTTTTTATTCAGCGAAGTTAATACTTAGTTTTCTATTGGTTGATTCATTTAACAAAGAGCGTTTTCTTCTATGAATTCAGTTGATTTTGTCATTCACTGTTGCTTATTATTTTTTTAGTTTTTTGCGAACTAGCTGGGAGGAGACACATTTTCAGTATCTTCAGAAATGAAGTGAAGGTCATGGGTTTCTTTTGTTTTGTTCGAACAAATATGTTATGTGGCATTTTTCTAATATAACATACAAGGTGAGTCATCAAGATTCCCTGGGTCCTTTGTTATCAGAGGAAACAATTTTTTGAACTACTCAATTTTTTTGCAGTCATATCGATAAATACTATCATTTTAAATTATTTTGTCGCATACTGGGTGATTCAGCCGTACGTAGCCAACCGAAGTTATATTTTTTTTAATTAGAACACCCAGTATATGAATACGTCATTCGATCTATATTTTTTACCTCTCCAAGGAATTTTTGTTTTCGTATTTCCATTGCGGCATTGCCAAGTTATTCCAGAACCTATTTTGCAGACAATATTTTTTTAATTCACCACCCACATGTCTACATCCATTAAGTGTTTTTTTCGAGGAATATTTAGTCAACATCACTTTAACAATTTCTGGAATCTCAACTTTCGGAAACAATACATATGGTGCTCGGTAAAACTGGTCAAGTTTCATTAATTTTCAAACAGACATAATTCAACTTTTTCTAATGGAACACCCTGTATTTTTTCATTTATATGAATGTTTCAACATTTCACTACATGTTTTATCATAGGTTTACCATACGAAAAACGGATTTTTACAAATTATACCAAGTTTTACTAATTGTAACCACAAAAAATGTATTTCATACTCAAATGTGTTTTTCGAATATTCAAACTAATCCTTAGTATATTAGCATTTGTCATACCATCTAGAGATAGTTATCAGCGGATACTGCTTATTTCTTTAAAGCCCCAGTTTTCCATGACTGACATCAAAAAATGAATCTCGGAATTTGTCAATAACGCTATGTGTTGAAGTTTCTTTCGCGTGTAGATTGAATCATTTTCATTATTAATTATGTATTGGAAGATATAGTGCAAATGGTCTATGCTTTGCTGACGGAAACTGCCTCTTTGCATCTAGGATTTACAAAGAGAAGACAACTAGAAGGGCATTTCTGGCTCTAGAAACAAGATTTGAAAGAAATGGTAATGTCAATCGAATGTGTCTGTCATGTAAAAAATGAAGAGAATACGTACTGCTTTTCACCTTGTTGAAAATCCCCATATGAGTACCCGAGACCTGATCAGGGAACAAGGATTTTCTCAAACCAGCGGGTCTCTAATGATACGAGCGTGCAAAATTATTCCTTACCACATGCATCTGATGGAGTTAAGAGGAAGATATTTTGAAAAACGTATTCAATTTTGGCGATGGGGCTTAGAAAAGTAAAATAATTTTTTCGATTTCGCGTTATTTTCTGATGAAGCGACTTTTCATAAAAATGTAACTGTGAATCGGTATAACATTGTGTTCGTTGCCTGAACTATCAACTGCGTTGGTCACTGAATGTTTGGGGTGGAATTCTCGGAAACATAGTTATCAGTCCGTATTTTTTGGATGGGCATTTCACTGGAAGAAAACATGTAAGATTTCTTCGGCATGAGTTTTCGAATTTATTGGACGGGATTCCATATGGAACAAGACAGAATGTGGCTACAACAAGACGGTGCCCCACCATACTCTAAAACGGAGGTATGGGAATACCTCAACGATCATTTCAATCAAAAATGGATAAGTAGGGGACCTGACCTGACAAAAGTCGATTATTTTTATTGGGATATATCCAACATCTATAGAAGACATGAAATGAAGAATCACTAGAGCTTCAAGGGAAATCCCAGAGAATATGCTGGAACGTGTAGAGAATTGGTTTAAACAAAGACTGACATTATGTGTTGCAGAAAATGGTCGCCATTTTGAACATCTTTTGGACTCTTCTATTCAATACAAATTTTAGGCGTTATTTTTCATATTAAAAACAAAATTGGGTAAGTAAACGTAAATAAATGAATTTTTTGTGGTTACAACAATTTATAAATAGGGTATAATTTGTAAAATATATGTTTTTCGTATAGTATACCTCTGATTAAAAAATGTTGTGAAATGTTGAAATATTTCATACAAATGAAAAACGTTGAATTATATCTGTTTGAAAATGAATGAAACTGGATCGGTTTTACCGAGCACCCTATATATTGTTTCCGAAAGTTGAGACTCCCGAAATTGTCATAGTGATGTTGATTAATTATTCCAAAAAAAAATCCACTCAATTGCTATATACATGCGGGTAGTCAATTGAAAAAATATTGTCTGCAAAATAGGTTTTTCTGGAATCACTTTGAAATAAAAACGTGGAATCGAATGACGTATTCATATATTGGGTGTTCCTTTTAAAAAATATTTAACTTTGGTTGGCCACGCTCGGCAGAATCACCCAGTATACCAGAAAATGATACTATTTATCGATATGACTGCGAAAAAAAAATCGAACAATTCTAAAAATTGTTTCCTCTGATGTCTGATGATATAAATATTTTCATTGAAAGGGATTCATGCAGACAACTCATTTTCGTAGAAAAATAATCAAGTCATGTGATAAATAATCCAATAATTCCAATAAATGGGAAATTCAACATCAGCTGTCATCATGAAAGAAATCTGATTTAGATTTTACATAGGCTGGCAGACTAATGAGTAATTTTTCATGCGTGGAATATTAATCATCAAAATCGTGTCGAAGCAAAACGTAATGTTTATTTTGTCGACAGGTTATGAAACTTGGCTCATTTTTAAAGGAAACTTATTGCGTAACTGATTTTTATATGTAGGCACTACACGTTGAGGTTGGCGAAATGAAACACGGTTGTTTTGCATAAGGTGGGGGGATAAGCTATATCGAGTTTGTTTTACGAGGGCATTAGAAGAAGTTTTGTTTTCAGATAACTCTACCATTTCCTAAACAAGAACAATGTACCAACTGTTTCCGGTATTATTTAAACCTACACCTGGGTTGGGTTCAACACTCTACTTGAGTTTTTGCATTCAAACTTGGTTTATTGTACTTGTTGCAAAATATGGATGTTTCAAAAATAATTGCACAAAATACAGATAGTGCCCAAAGTTGTTGCATGTTTGGTAATCATTTTGGGTGCGCTTATGATGGTTGCAAGTCAAACAGCATACAGGGTAAGTCAAAAAATATAAAAATTGCTCAAGAATAAAGTACCTTACTTAAGAAACTTCAAGTAAAATGTTATTGAGAAAAGTTGTTTACAGTTGAAAGTTATGCCTAAATACTAAAACATGGCCTCTTAAGAATTTTTTTTAGTTTTTAAATTTTTTTTCGTAATTTTTTCCCAGTTTAAATTTTGTTTATAATCACTTAATATACTTTCATAAGTTAATCATAACAAAATCAGTTGAGCATAACTCTGTTCAAATATATGCACATTTACGCAATTAACTTGGATTTCCATTTTGTAGGAAATCACAAACTTCATGTTTTTTGCAACGATATTTAACACAACTTTTAAATTCCGAAAACTATATTTTTAACAAGGTAAAACATTAGTAATGATGATATGTATATTCAAAAACTCTCATTTGAAGTGAACGTTTTCTATTTGAAATGTTTATGAAAAAGCTATTATTCAACAAATATGAAATTATTTCAAAATAAGGAAGGAAAACATAATTATGAATAAGAACTGATATAATGTTTTCAATTGATAATTTTTATCGCCTCATCTTTATTATAACTTGATCATTATCAAATGTGTGAAGAAAGAATTATTGACGTGTCTTTGTGTGTCCACCTTCTGGTTCAATGATTCTAATTGTCCGATCATAAAATTTACAAATAGTAGATCGCAACACACTTACTGCAATATTTCTGCAATGAAATCCTAACGAATTTTCAAGCTCTTCAGCATTTTTAAATGGTCGATCCTTATAAAAACCAAATGGGGTGAAATCTAGCGAACAAGGAGGCCACTGTAGATCAGTATTTCGTCCTAACCATTCATCACCAAATTTTCCATTCAACCATTCTGAAATAATTCTAGTTGAATGGGTAGGACATCCATTATGTACAAAGCGTAATTTATGTTGTTCTTTAAAGCTTTTATTGCTGAAAAAAACCAGTTTGTTCGTTTTCCGTGAACTTTTCGTCTAACTTATACGATTTACAGAATATTTCTCTTTCGCATTAATAATTGAAAAAATCAAAATAAAGTCAGGTAAAATTATTAGTTATTAAGTAGGTACAAGGGCATATCATTTGAATTGTTATTATACAGACCGTTTTTTAAGCTGATTCCACTATTGTTATGTCGGAAATTATGAGACTTACATGGTCGGTTAAATTAGAAAAAGTTTACATTTTGAGGAACTTCAGAATGAGCATATCAGTGGTCGTTTTTGAAATACTCGCCAAATACTAGAATTGTCAAACTTCGTTTCTTGGCTCTTCCGCCTTCATGTCGAATGATATAAAAAAGGACAGAGGAACTCTCAATACTGTTTCATGTTTTTCATAATCTGATATAAATCAATTTGCAATGCGACGTTTCTTTCATGAGATTTCATCATCAACATTTTTCATGAACTTCTAGGTTATTTAATTGATTTTTTAGGCCACTTTAATAACTAATTCAGCCATGTATTACACGTGTTTCCCAATATTTCTCTTATCACTGTATGGTCATACAATTTCCGGTTAGAGCTTTCTTTAAAAAATAGAGACCAATATTTTTTGGGTCTAGAACTCAAAGCTATACATATACACATATAGGAAAAACATGTAATATACTTAGTAACAAACAGAAAAATTATTATGTCAAAATACTCCTATAACTGTCTGCATCGTACACGATATCTCATCAAATGTTCAAATTGCCGCCCATCGTTCTTTAAACACATATTCGCTTTTGCGCTCTTGGCAATTTTCCAGCATTAGTGGATTTACAGCCATGCGATCCCTTCTTATTGTTTCTTTCCAATCGTCAGTATTGTCAAAATTGCATCGCTTCCAACTCTACTTATATACTACTCCCAGCTTGTCGTTATGTTCTTTTCATATTATGTAAATTTCTCTTTTATTATGTATTTTTGTTTGTGCTTTTTCTACCACGTTGTTATTATTATCTTGTAGTGGACTGTATAAACACCACATCTTCATTGCGGGGCTTCATTGAAGTCCCACAATGAAAAGCCCAGACGGATAAGGTCAGGTTAATGTGGTGGCTATTAATAGAACCATTGTTTTCAATCCTTCGTTCTGGCATATTCGTATTAAAAAAATCTTTGCAAATAGCGAAGTTACTTCATGTTGGAAATACTGGAAATACTGATATTTTCTCGAAATATTCAAAGACAAATCTTTCAAAAATTCAACTGGAGTCACCGACAAGAATTCCAAATATAATTTTGCCGTCACACACTCAACCAAAAAGGTGGGTACATTAAAATGGTTATTCAAAGCATAAATTAGTTTATGCTTATTTGTCCAATGAATATTTTTATAGTTAGAGAGAACTCTTGTTCATCAATATCATTAAGGCGATTATAAAAATCGATGAAATTATTTTTTGAATTAAACCATGTCATACATGAACAACATGAAAATATGTTTTAAAACTGTTGTACCCGTTTCTTGCTTTTCAGAATGTTTCTTTATTGGAACAAGGAACAGCGAGCACTGAAAGAATAAACGGAGTTCATGTGTAAAATGAACATCGTTTACTGAATCTATAAATATGATTATGCTTCCAATCAGAAGTATTTATCATTTTCACGAAGAGAATTTATTTTCCAAATTAATACGTTCATGAAAACTGTAACTTAGCTTACATCAATACTATAACCATAGTTATGCTCCTGACGTAATTATTTATGTATATAATTAATTGAATTTACTGTTCAAATAAAAAGATTATTTAAAACAGAAACACAGATTTTATTGATACCATGAACTTAGTAATGCTTTTCATATATTTTTCTTGTATTGCATTAATTTAATTAACTGTTTATATGAATAGATTCATGAAGACAGTAACACAGCTTTCATTGGTATCATAAACTGATTTATACTATTCATGTAATGGTTTTCATTATTATATTATGTGATGTATTTCATTAATTGAGTTTATAGTTAGTACAAATAATGTAATGTAGTATTGGAATCATTTTTACAATTAAAGTCGATTCCAAAATTATTTTTTACTAAAAATTCTCTTACAAACTGTATACATACTATTAGGCTATTAGGGTATTACAAATTAAAAATATAAAGATTCTTAAAAATCAGTAGAGAGTGTCAAAATATATATAAATCACCATGAACTACTTGTAGGTATATAATACTGCAAATAATACACTCCACTGAAATAAACTGAAAAATTTTAATAATTTTACTAGGTGCAAAAAACTCCCACCCAGATAACAAAACATTTTTGCCAGTCAGTGAAGGAGGTCATTTGATTCGAATATATAGACGAATGTAGGTACATCCTTTCAGAAAAACCAAAGAGCTGAAAACGAGTTTTTGAAGTTTATTGAATATTGAAATCCGATATTACCTCTAGCTTAACACTCGATTTTCATTTTTCGACGCGCGTTTCATCAACCAAGTTGTCAATCTTTGGGAGAGGCCATAATCCTGAGAATGATTAATTGGTTGTCGAAATGCGTGTCGAGAATTGTGAATGAGGAGGTAACATATAGAGAAAATATGGCTTTTTCTACATGAAATGCAAATATTCAATCTATAACACTTACGAAAAGGATACTATTTCAGTCAAATTATTACTTTAACTTCCAGATGAACCAATATTAGAGTTTTGATTTTTCTAGTCACAGTTATTCTCAAAGGATATATTTTGGATCATAGGTCCATGAAAGAAGATATCTTGTTGAATAATAATTGATAATAATGAAAATTGAACAGTCACATAATATCTGAGACACCCTCAAAGCTGTAATAATGAACGTTCATTCGAACCAGAACACAAACTATTCTTTGTTACTTTTCAAATATTCTGCCAAAATGTGAATTTTTGAGGTGACACTCTCAGATCTCAATTTGTAAAAGAAATATTCTAAGAAAGTATAAAACGTTTTGCTCTCTGGATACTGGAAAACTCAGATTGAATAGGTATATAATTTTAAAACAAATATCTACTGCTCGAATGAAATTTTGGAATTTGAAATGAATGTCATCAAAATAAACACCAATATCTTGAATGTGAAGTAGATCTGGACCAACTGCATAAATGAACGGCTGGATGGCTTTTTTGGAAGTTTTCAAAAAAGTTATGTGATTTTCTATTTGTTGAAATGAATTTCCAACGTATAAAAAACTTTCTTGAGAGTCCCTTATGGTGTATCTAGTGCTACTTTTTTTATTTTCCTTCTTAGTCACTGTCAGGCTAGTTGGAAAGAGATATCCGTGAAGGCACCACAGTATAGTAGCATTTTTGCTATCTGAAATCAATACAGAATAGTTATTTCGTTCACGAAAATTCTAGCTTCATTACTTTCAGTAATGTTCGTTGTATCAGTTAAAGTTTTTAGTGTTGCTCTTAGTATCTTGTCCTTTATATGTTGTATTAAAAAACTCAAAAGTCCTTCACAGTATAATTCCCAACCGTCTATGAGTCCATCTTTGTCGAAACAATATTTAAAATCATAGTCAATCTGAAAAAATAACGAAAGTTTAGAAAAAATAAGGTTCAAGGAACACATGTTCCATACCAGACGATATCCTGATGGGGCTTTGTAGAATGGCCATATTGACAGTATGACTGCAGTAGTTTCAGATGCTTTGATCTGAGAAATGCGGTATTTTACACATGCTTTCCAGCAGTTGTCAAACTCCTCTTGGCTTAAATTGTCATATTTCAAACAATGTAGGCAATTTTCGCATCTTCTTCAGGTACTGCAATATGAAAACTTAATTGAGTACAAAAAATTTCGAAAATAACAACAGTATTTTCAAGAATTAGTTCAAAAACTAAGTTTAATTTTGTTCAATGTTTATATTATCTGTTCAATTTTTATACTCAGAAAATTCTTTTTCAATTCTTGATGATGTTGTCATTTTGTCTTTTGAAATCCGCTTTTCGCAAGGTAAAGCAACTTTTAAGGAAGATTTTAAGTTGGAACATCTATTATAAATTTTTCCTCTTTTGCCCGTTCGATAATATTCCTAAAATATTCTCAACGAAACAAGATTCTTTAATTTCTTAATAAACATACCAGCCTTTCTGTAGGAAATCTCTCAAGAATTTCTTTTTCTAATTTATAACTCGTAGCCAAACTCAAGTGAATGAGTTTGTCTTCATAAAATCCCACAATTAATGAAACAAGAAGGTTCCTTTGTTCATCATGAAGTTTACCATTTTTCACATAATATTCACACAGGGCCAGACCTTTCGGGGATTTGTTCAATATTATATGCAATGATATATAGTTATCATCAGGACTATTTGATCTCTCATAAGGCGATGATGAATGTCGGGATGGGGTAGATTCTCTGGATGTTCTGGAGATAGCAGGTGAAGCAGGACTTTCTTTAAATGAATTAGCAGTTAATATTTCTGACAATGGAATTCCTTCGCTATTTCTCCAAACTTCCAAATTGTGTTCGAACATGATTAATGTTCCCATGTCAAAATTCTTCAACAGACTCTGTATATGATGTCGTTTTATTACCTTAAGTACTTCTAATGTAATATTCTGAGCTGAAAGATAACGAATATGAAAACTAGCTAAATGTATATATAAAGTAAAACCTAATATTATGAAATGAATCAAAATTACATTATGCAACCTTTAAATTTTCGTTCACGATACAACTTACCTGAAAAATGATCGATAAGGTGCTGTTGATTCCAGGATTTCAGTAATGTTGATAAAGAGTCATCAACTTGTGTGAATATTGTGTTATTGGAAATGTCCATAATGTAATAGATATTATCCTCATCTGCTTTAGAAGATTCTTGGGTACTCGTAGTCGCTTGTTGTTGGGGAAATGTAGAATCTGATTGATAAAATTCCTCCATTATGGCAATTTCTCCGTGGAATAGTGTGATATTCCTTCGAGTGTAAGGATTGAAAATTATGAAATATATTATTTGAAAGCAATATTATAAACCTAAATATTTTGAGTAACTAAAATTCAATTGGTGCATAGTATTCCTTAACTCTTATCATTTCTAATCCTCTTGGTGTTCTGAGTAAGTCAAGTGGTGGTCCAATTAATTGAACAATTGATATCATGAAAAATTCTCCTAAAAGATCTTTATTGACTCGATAAGCCAAATAGTGATGATCATAAACAATATTTAATAAAATCTGACTGAAGAAAAATAGTTCTTTGGAGTCAGTTATAACTATTTCAATTACTTTATATAGAAAAATATCATCTTTTAATATTGCTATGTAATCTCCACAGCAAAAGGAAGTCCCTTTATAATGTACTTTCGAATAACATTGTCCTTTGCTATTTTGTAACTTAGTTAATATTAAATTTCCGAAGTTACTTTCCTTTTTGTGTATTTGATTCAGTTCCAAATCATCATCAATTTTTTTCTGAAAATTTTTATAGGCAAATTTCAACTGATATTTTTTAGCTAGTGAAATACATATATTTTTATGAGAATTCATACAATGACTATATATTTTGGAATGAATATGTTTAGACTCATATTTAAAACACCACATTTTACGCAAAGGACCAGATTTCCGAATGATCATCGCATAATGTGTCATATTGTGGAACTTGGGTTTCAACGTATCATTAAATAACTTCAGATAATCACTGTTAAAATTGTTTATCTTCTTCTCCAATAAATTGATATCAGCTTCATTATTTTAAAACTTAACAAGAGGTCTATTATCTCAATAAGATTCAAAATAAAACGATAACTTCATCATCTGATGGTATGACGTCCCCTATCATTACGGGAAAATAAGTAGAAAACGTTAACATTTCCCTAGCTGACATTTTCATTTTCTTTTTTTTTAGATGATCTATAGTAATAGTACATGGTTTATTGCCAATATCTTTTGCACCATACTCAAAACTTTCAATTCTACTATTTAAAATAGTTACTTCATATTAATGAAATAATTTATGGCATGACTGAAGCTGTAATGACATACACCTTCGAAGATATCATGCATAATATCTACATAGCAATTATTGACGACATGAAAAGAAGGAAGACTGTTGAGTAGCGAGTTCTCAGTTATGCCCTTGTTATCTGTCGCATGCATTAAATCTGAATTATAATTTGCAATAGTCCTTATTAAATTATCGTCTTGTGATGTAAGTTGCTGAGAATCATTTTTCTGAACTCGGCATATCCTAAAACAAAAATTACTCGAAGAAAAAGATTTGGAAAAATTGAGAAATGAATTCAAACATAGGTTGTCACCTAATACTAGTCCCATAATAAAATGAACATGTAAACTACTCGTATCATTTACTTTGATGCTTATTCCATCAATTTCTAGTTTTTTTATTTCTTCTATCAACATCTGAAAACATTTTTCGTTTCCAAAACATTTTACATCAGCTGTTTTGTGTTCCGTTTCCAAGAAATATATTTTCTAATCTAGAGTCATCACCAGGAAGAGACGGAAACGAGTAATAAACGTTGCAAATGGAATCTTTTGATGCATGCGAGCCCAATGGATTATTGATTTCGAAATCATCAACATAAATGAAATATGGTATCAATATTTTATCAGGGTACATACTGATTTTACTTCTCCAAATTTCACCCTGTACAAAATTTCTTAAATTTTTATTTCCTTATAAATTTTTCATATGATTCAAAGTTGTTTTTAGCAGCCCATCCTTTTCAAAAAATGATTTGAATTGAAACTTCAAAGGCATTAAAACACCAGTAACTTTTTTTTCTTGTGAGACAAAAAAACCACGTTTATGCATCATTTGTATACGATGGTCAACAAAAAACTCAGTAAAGGATTCAGTATAAGCCATATTTTGTAAAGTTTTAAATAATAAATAATCAGAACTGAAAAGTTTAAAAGGATTTCTGAAATTTGAAATTAGTTCATAAAAAGAATTCATCAAGGTAATATTTTCTGCAAAATTGCAGTGTGCAAATGCTAGTAAAGCATTCAATAGAGGTTCTATTATCAAGTTTTCTATGTATTTTTGTACTTTTGAAACATCTTTTCTAACAAAATTGTTTACATTATGCAATATCAAAACAAATTTCACAATATTATCGAAATATGTTTTGAGCAATGTTTCAAAAATTATAGAAGATGATGGTTGGGAAATTTTGGAAAAAGGTGGTTTCGAAATATTCTTTACGAAATAGTGAAAGTCATTGGATGAAGGCAAAGAGTCATCAGGCAAAATCATTATATTATCTTGAGCAACCCCTCCGCTGTGGATTCCATCAAGAAATTCGGAAGGATCTTGGGGGAGTTGTTCCACTTTTGAATCAGATGGACTTTTATCTACATTTGCAATATTTTCAATAATGTTATGTTCAATCAAATGTTTGCGGTTGAAATGTTTTTTGAAACTTCCCAAATTTTGAAAAGCTTGATTGCAGTCAGTTTCACATCTTATTACACTATCAGAAGAAATATTATGCACTCTTTTGAAATGAAGAAAAAGAATCTTCAAATTTTCAAATACTCTTTTGCACATGAAGCATAACATATTTTCAATTTTCTCCTTACTTGAAATAGTTTTACTGAAATGGAAAACCTGGAAAAATATTGCATAAAAATAAATATGAATGTGATTTGATGAATTTCATAATTTATCTCTGTGTCTGGCGATATGATTAGTTTATGAATAAAGTTGCACGAAATTCAGAAGTGCTCAATACATATTAAAGTAGGTACTTGAAGTTTACCTAAATTTGAATATTAAGTAATTATTTCCTAGACATATTTTTTGCCTCAGACTAATATAAACTATTGAACTTACCTTCAATTTCAATGTGTTTCACAATCACTTGGAGAACAGAAACAAACAGAGAGCCCACGGAGATCAAACACAAGTCACATCATGTCCACAATCTAACTTGTACGCATATTTCCTGTAACCAATAACCGAATTCACAAAACGCTTGCTTGCGCTTTATGATATCGATAAATAGGTTCATGCTTTTAATAAATATTTTCGTTGTTTTCATGAACGTATTAATTCCTTCAGTTTCTTATGTTTTCATAAATACATTTTTATGGAATCTATGAATATCGTTTCATTCAATGAATATTTTTCGTGAATTTGATTAATTTGATTTATTGTCGACATAAAAAAGATTTATTTTTACTATAAAAATTACTTTGCTGTTACTATAAATGTTTCATGATTATCATTAATAAATGTTATTTCACTGA
>WOGP01005196.1:2316-13342 GCA_015342065.1 Leptinotarsa undecemlineata
TATTCCGGTTTTGCTGTTATCACAACTACCACTTCTGGGTGGTATAATCTATTCCACTCAATATCTAATCAAATAGATATTTGTTTAGAATAAAAGTTGGCAAAAAGTTTGATTTTTAAATCGATTTCGTTGCTAAAGCATTGCTCGGTATTCAACATAAACCAGATAATCTCCAGCAACCCGAAATTTTGCAAGCCAGTCTTTGTTTTCTTGTAACAGTGCTATGTAAACTACTTCAGGGTATCGATATGCTTTGATTTATTTGTTTATTTGAACATGAAGCCAAACTTTATTGACAAGTTCTCTCTTCTCTATTGGAATCGTTCTTGTATTCGTGGATCCCGATAACTTTCCTTTCAACCTGGCTTGGCTTACAGATCTACTTGCCAGAATTTGGATGATCTAGTTCTTATGTACTTCTATCACTGGACCACGAAATCATTATTTAATGATTAGATCATTTGGTAATGTTCGTTTGTAGACCTTTGGCATGCTTTATATCCAACTATCATAGTTTTCACGTGCATCTTTTTCATAACTTGACATATTAGCTTGAACAGTACAACTGATCCTACAAAAAAATATTACACTTTCAAGCTTAGTTGGTTTTCAATTTTAGAAACCTATAGAATAAGAAGAAAAAATTGTAATATATCATTTGGGAGTGCATTTTCTCTTGAAAAAATACAAATGTTACAATTATTTATGAAAATTTTTCAATCGCAATCATCAACCTTTCAAGGTTTTTCAAAGAACCATTTACATGTTAAAGTAAACAAAGTTATTCAGATCTTTATGGTGATTTTCTGATTTCCTGAAAATTTTATGAGTTTGATAGCCCAAACTTTTCACCAGGGTTGAATCTAACCCAACTCGATGTTTTAAATGTTTCAATCCATCGATTTGTTTCTAAATTCGAGCGCTGATCAACTATCAAATTACTGCAATTTAGACCAAAATTTTCAAGCAATTCTTGCCCCACTTGGAGCTTTCCTGCACTGACGAGAGGCAATACGTCGAAACCGGTCTGTAGTAGGTAATCTATTGGATTGATTTCAGCGTGGTCTTGCTGCTGGATAAACTAAAAACATCTGTATGACATCTGAGCTATCTTGGAAAACTGTCTGTCTGTCAGATATAATTCAATATCCAGCGTAGTATTAGCTGGGAAAGTAGTTGTTTTTCCGCAGGCATTTACTAGAACCTACAATGTAGATACGAAGTTTCGATATTTTATTTCGAACTATTTATTTTACCTCAAGATTTCAGATGAAAATCATCCTTTTCATTTGTTTAGTACATCTTTTGTATTATTTGTATGATTCATTCAATTCCTTTTTCAATCAATCAAGTTATGTATCCTGTTTTTTCCGAGCACTGCAGTTCCTGTGGTGCGTTATCCTCCTGTTCTCCGATCCCAGAAGCCGGATCTGCTTACCAATACACTTCTTCTTTTAGTAATTTTGCTTCGCAGTGGCTATTGTCGGCTAACGGGTGCGGACAGATAAACAATACAGAGCCCTTGTGTGTAATTCGACACCTTCATTTGTCAGTTGTTTTTTCGCCCTCTCGATTGTAGTGATCCCGCTGATTCTTTGTTTGTCAGTTGTCAGTCATTTTTCGACTACGAACAAAGATTGCTAGGATTGTGCGATGTGCGGTATTTAGTTTCCGTTATTAACGTTGAGTACGTTTGAAGTTGTTGCTATACACTCTCACCTGGTGGAGCATTGTTTTCTTCAAAAAGTAATTTTGGTATGTTTCGGAATATTTCATGACATAACATTATAAATTTGTATCTTGCGATAGTGACATTTTTTCACCAGTTTTATTGCATGGTGTGTGGAATATTTAACACAAAATATACTGTGTGACCTGTGAACTCCGGCATCACATGATTTTTTTTTTATTAGCTTCATACGAAATTTTATTTCGGTATCAATTTCCGTTTCAATCGCGGTGGCAGAAATAATCAAAGAATCAGTAATTACTTCATTGGCATGTACTGTCAAATCTATTTTTTTTTTGCAAAAAAAAATGCAAAAGTTGGATTATCTTAAAATATCGAAAATAGTTGAAGGAGAAAATTTTCACAGCAAACTCAGCTGCGTTAGATTTCAATTGTTTTGGCCATATTTGATAAACTAACCACTCTTGGCTACCTTCAATAACATTTTCCAGTTTTGAATTTGCTTTATTCCATTCAAATATGTGTTTTTTACAAAATCTAAATTGGACCCTTTTCAGGAGGGGTTCATATTGGTGATTGTTTTCCCAGAAATATAAATTTTACTTTCTTCAACACAGGATATCGATTTTTCTATTTTCCCTCCAAAATGGCGCCAAAAAAGTATGTTATTTTTGGAATGCGTTTTTTGCACATAACTGCAAAATTTCAAAATATCGATTTTTCACCAACAAAGTTTTATAGTTAGCAAAAAAACAACACTTGTGAATGGATATTTTTTTTCCAAAACATAAATTTTACTTTCTTCAACACAGGATATTAATTTTTCTAATATCTCTCCGAAATGGCACCCAAAAAAGTATGTTATTTTTGGAATGTGTTTTTTGCCCATAACCTTGCGAAATTTCAAGATATCGATTTCCCACCAACATATATTTAAAGCTAGCAAAAAAACAACGAATGGTAAATTTTTTTCTCAGGAACATAAATTTTACTTTCTTCAACACAGGACATCGATTTTTCTATTTTTCCTCCGAAATGGCGCTCAAAAAGTATGTTATTTTTGGAATGTGTTTTTACACATAACTTTGCGAAATTTCAAGATATCGATTTCCCATCAACATATTTTTTAAGCTAGCGAAAAACAACATAGGTGAATGATGAATTTTTTTCTCAGAAACATAAATTTTACTTTCTTCAGCACAGGACATCGATTTTTCTATTTTCCATCCAAAATGGCGTTCAAAACAAAATAGTATGTTATTTTTGGAATATATTGTTTGCATATTACTTTGAGAAATTTCGAGGTAATGATTTCCCACCAACATATTTTAATAGCTAGCAAAAAACAACACAAGTAATAAAGAATAATATCCTAACTCAATAAGGATTCGAGATATTTTTTCAAAAATTCGTCACTCCTTCATTTATGAATATTGAGGGCAGAAATTTTCATGAAAACTAATGAATTACTTGAACTTCATAACATTATAAAAATGTTTGCGAATAATGTGATTTTAAATAGTGAATATGAGTTAAACTTGTATAGAGGGGTGGCGAAGTTTTGAAAAAGTAATATATCGGTTCCTGAACAATATGTTGTTGGGTGAATTGATATTTTGAAAATTCGTAAGATAAAAATTGTGAAACAGTGAAAATAACATACTTTTTGGGCACAACTCTGGAGATTGAAAAATGAAAAAAAAATCCATCTTCTGTTTTGAGGGTCATGAAATTTAGGACTCAAAGAAGAAAATTCACTAATTTAAATCCCCATGTGATACGCCCAGGACTTCATTTTCAATGATACATTTTGTTCGTTATCTCGCAAAACAACATTTTGACTTAAAATAGTTTTTCGTGAATAAAGGTAGTCAACAACATATTCAATTCAAATTTCGGTACTTTACTCGTATCTGTCCTTTTAGCGAAATGAAAACTATTTTAAATTTCCCCGATTTTGAATTTTCAGTTGATTAAATCCTATTTATATATAATGAAGCATTGTCAGAAGTAACCAGTTTTATGTTATTTATTGGTTATTATTTTGCACAGGGGTGCAATTTGAAATAAATGGCTGAAAAATTAGGAAATTGACTGAAATTTTGCCATGGGCTAAAACTGATGAATAATTCAATCACTATTTTTCTGATATATTTGTTCAGTTATTTTTCATCTTGATCAACGCTGAAATTAATGTCAAAGCCAAATTTTAAATGAAATTAATAACAAAAAATAAATGAAGCGCACTATTCAAGGATTCTCTATAAAATAACTCTGGATACCACAAATAGAAGAAGATATTTATAACGATAGTAGCTCATCATTAATTATGTAGATTAATTGCATTGATGACAAAGAAAGGGTTTTTTGGCTTTCCAATTCTCTATCTTTATACAAAAAATGTGGGAATCTCCCAAAGAAAGGACGAAAGCAATTAATTTCAAAATGAACTATTTACAAAAATGTGCAAAGGTCAAGAGGTAGGAAGCCAAAACCTGCCTTTTTCAAAAATATGTATTTCTTTATCAAATATTACATTTGAGTATCTTCATTTTTAAATGTAACATTGAAATGTTATATGAAATGAAATATTAAATTTTTACATTTCGTCAAAATTTTACAATTGTTCTCTAAATAAAATATATTCCTTTTTTGGTTATTGTTACTTTGCCTTTTTATGATGATAAACGAAGAAATCAAAGTACAATATCACAGAAATTGCTCAATTTCTGCGATATTTCCTTTTTTTAGCAATATTATCTCAACTATCTACTTTGACCGAATCCCATTTATTAAATTTTTCAAAAAAATTTTCTCAAGTGATAGGTTCCCTCAATGCATGAAAAAGTTGAAGAATTTTTACGAGGTTTTGGGTTTATATTAACATACTTGTGATGCACTGGTTGCATCCTTTTGTGCAATAATGAATATTTCTGGAGTTTTATTCCAACATCAAACCTCTACACGTGTTTCGATCACCAAGTGATAATCTTCAAGAGGAAGATTAAACTGAACCTTTAATTTAATCGATGGTGATTGAAATACGTGTTAAGGTGTTGAAATAACGCTTTGGTGTTAGGATAAAACTCCAGTAAAATTTATATTGACGTGTATAAAATTGTTTTTAATACGTATATGATAATTTAAGATGCAACTACCACGATCGACGGTCTGGGGAATTTATACAAACAGTATTTGCTTTGCAAAATAAAAAAAAAATTAATTGCACACTTTTGACTGGTATGTACGGAATATTCTACGCATGAATGTTGGATATATCGGTCAGGATTCACGGTATCAGATTCTGGGTGTGTAGAAATGTTCAGCGAAGTTCAATTTGACTGTAATATATAAAAAGTTGCAAGATTAGAACACACTACTTGAAAATCACAAAAACAATCTCTATTACATTTTTCTCAAAGTTTTAAAGCTTACATTGCTCTTCCAAACATTTATATGATGGGTCTATATGAAAAAATTACAACACAAACATCGTTCTCAAATTTTGAGTATTTTTCTGAAGCTGTCGTGCATCTCAAAAAATACTGTTTTTTATGCCTATACTTCAAAGAGTGCTATCAAATGAGAAATTTGGGGAGGGGGTGTGCTGAACCTATTAATTCTCAATCCATCCCTGATTACCACTGATCCTAAACAGTGTACTTCTTATAACATAGTTGCAAAATATATTCAGGTGACGATCTCTATCATCTATCGCGATATGCAAATTTCTTCACTTGTGAAAGGTGAAATTGAATTGAAAAAAAAAACATTTTTCCTGCACTACAGACTTCGTGACAATCAACACGAATGTAAATTCAGGTTTGCTTTTAATTTATACCGAAGCTAGAACAATGGCATTTGAGACGTTAGCCGTTATCAGAACATTCTCATCGAAACGGTTCGAATAAACTGACTGTCACGGTGACAGTTTGTGATAAGTTACGACGGCCAAGGATGGGATATCTCTGCTCGTTAAATAAAAAATATCTTCGTTTCCGAGAAAATGGCTCATGGGAGATATCATCGCATTTTTTATGGTACGAGTATGATCGTAGGACGTGAAATTTTTGGACGGAATTCTTCGTCGGTGACGGTTTTCAGTAATATTGATCGTGTTTGCCGGAGAACGTGAAGATTCGTTGAAAATTTGTGGAATTGATTTGATTGATTACTTGTCGACTAACTATTTCGAAACTGAAAACATTCTTGTAATTTGATGCTAGGGAATTTCAGTTAGTTTCTTATATTTTTTCGTGCGTGTCCATTTGTTCACTTAAAATTGATTTTAAGTCACCACTCTTCATCTATGTTAATAATTGAGCAATTTCAAAAAAATAAAATTTCAATTTTACAACACTGCCACTAATAATTAAAGAAGAAAGTGATACCAATCAGGAAATTATGAAACAACAAAAGTTAATTGTCGCTCCTGACGATTTCATTGATTCCAGTGGTGCATTTGCTTTTTCAGCTGCAGAGAAACCCTGAAAAACCTGCAGCACCACATCAGCTGAAGATCTTGATCTGCCAATGTCTTCTCTTTCATGAAATAAAATGTAGGGTGTCTTCAGAGGCTCCAATAAATTCAAGACATCGCCAGAACACTACTGTCATCAAACTTAAACCAGTCCGTTTCATCTTTGACCAAAGCGTAATAATGACCAGATCACAGCTTACCTAACAATCAGCAATCAAAAAGTATAAAGACGCCATCTTGAAAAGCGGATTACTCAGAGCCAGACTTGCGACATGGTGTCTATAACAGAGGCGTACTGGAAATTTTCTAAGTCCTTCACTACATAGTATAAAAAAAAGGTCGCTTCCCGCTATCTGTCCCTATGTATGCTTAGATCTTTGGAACCACGCATAATATAGCAGAGAAACATTGATAATTTAGGAGGTTTTTAATATGACGTAAATACACATTTTTGCGCTTACATTACAAACGCTAGCTGAACCCAGCGAGATAGATAAAAAATGTACTACAGTATTATACACCTTAAAAAGTTCTACAAAAAAGTCTGCGATGGTATATATGTTAGGGATAACCCACAATAATCATATCCTCGAGAAATGATGGCTCATTTGCGAAGCAGTTTTTAGCAATACAGCATTAATCCTTATCCACTTAAGTAACTTAAATACATTGTGCATTTAATATACCTAGATCAATTAAATCACAGCATGTAATTCAAATGAATATATTCGAAGATATTAGTTTGTAGTTAGGCTTAGGGACTCATCGCTAGTCCGATATACACTTTTGGCCTCGATCTGTATGTTACTTTGTAGACAAGTGATCTGTAATCCTTGTCTTTGAGGAACTTGTTTTTCTTCAAAATGATAAATTCGCTAAAAAAGTTATGTTCTTAGGGAATTCAGGTTTTAGGGTATTATTTCTCACAATTATGTGACGAATTTTCTGACTATTTACTATTTCGTTACTCAAGTTGACAAAATGATGGAATCGTGATTGTTCAGTTGAAAGTGAGCCTAAAAACTCCGTAAATATATAAATAGATTTCGTTGATGTTGCAATTCAAAAATTACATTTTCTTTACTGTAAACGAAATAAATTTATGATTGAGTTTGAAAACAATTTCTACTGATACTCCACCTTTTAGTTGTGGAATGAAGTTGATGTATAACTATTTGATTAATTTTGAACTTCATTTTCAATGTTCACTTGAAAATATATGTGACAAAAATATGATAGACAATTATCATAACAGCAAAAAAATTACTGCAGTTGAAATATTTCATAAAAGAAATATTCCTATGGAGATATACGAGTATTTTGCTAGCTGACTTTCTATAAAATAATAAATTCATTAATATTCTTTGGCAGTTCCTCGCATGAAAATAATTAAATAATACAAATTTTTGGCGAATGCGCTTTATTCTTCGTCCCATATTTTAAGTACCACTTCACTGCAAAATTTAGATATCAGTTCCCTGTGACTACATTGGAATTCTATTCCAATAAAGTGCTCAGTACATTATTCTTATACCGCCCAACATTGAGTCAAACATAACTCAATAAAACTGGTTTAACCAAAATTTTTGTTACGTTAAGTTTCATAACTTTCAAAGTCGTAGTCCGACTACATTGTTTTTTCATTTTATGAAATAACTATTTGGTATTAAGTTACTCAACTTGGGGTTCTGATGTTATAGTATAACCTCTTTTTGTTAAAAGCTGGAATATATTTTTCATGCTATTTTCGCTATACACCCACTATATTTTTTTCAGTACTGAAATGATGAAGAAATAAAAGGTGGAACTAATCTCTGGCATAGAATAAACCTAAAGCGAGCACTTTTCCTAATAACTAGAAATACAATACTCTTCTATCGGTTGCTTCAGTTTTTTCGAAGTTTATTGTATTTTTTCCAATTTTGATGAATTTGATAACGTATAAATTGATCGATGTAGTCGTTACTACGTGGTAGGAAATCATCATGAAAAATGAGAATTTAAACTTCCTATGTTTATTGTACTCGTTGGAAAATGTCCTTGTTGGACGAAACTGCATTAACGTTAGTTACAAATACAAGTGGTATAAATATATAGGAAGTTCTAATTCCCATTTTCCAATTTGATAACCACTGAACTTCTCAAAACTAATTTTTGAAGTGATGTTTATATTTGTATAAATGAATTTTTTTCATCATTTTCATTTTGAGGAAATATTTCAACCAAAAATCTAATGTGAGCAAAAGTAATATTTGTTGGATGTTATGCTTCTTTTTGAAACATTTTTCAGTGGAATTTTGAAAATTTATACGTACAGTTTTCTGTATTGTAAAAAAATATTATTCAAAAATTTCGAATGGCGCATTCGCCAATAATTATAGTTAAAATTGCCAATTTTCTGTATTCAAAAAGCACTTCACCTGATGAAGGCAATCTGATGAATTCTCACTACTAGTCATTTTTGTTATTGTATTTTTCTACTCGATTATACACTAATGACTACCTGATTATGATAACTAATATTTACCTGGTTGCTACCTGCAATTATTGCGTAAAACAGTAAAGTTATGGACGTTTGTCTCGGTTTGAAGATGTCTTTCCACATGTTTCGAATTATAAACTTTCCAAGGCGTATAAAAACCGTTTTACATGTATCTACCTCAACATTTTCTAGCATTCCCCACTTATTCTGTGGCCGCTATCAAAGACATTTTGAGCGGCATAAGACTTATCTGGAATATGAAACCGAAATGTGAAATATGTTTCTTGAAGCCAGCTGTCTTGCAAGTTTGACCAACATATTTTCTACTGCAATTTTCACGGCTTATTTCGTGAGTTCCAGTATTTTTCTTTCGGGTTTTCCAAAATTTGGGCCAATCCGTTAGTATATTTAGTTTAAATGTAAAAACTATAAATGTTGGTTCGTCGTGTGAAAAGTTGAGGTTTCACAAATAAACTCATTGAATTCACGTTTTCTCTATATTTAAGAGATATTCGTTACTTTCAGCTTGTTCCTTAACGACTTTTTCTTGATATTACATATTTATTTGCTCAAGGGAACAGTCTGTGGACAAGAAAGTGTAGTGAATGTAATTTCTCCTTTTTTCTTGTAGACCATATTGAGAGCTGTCAGATATAGATCAGAAAATACTAGTATCCCTTCTGTGTACATCAAATTCCAAATACTCTTCGGCGTTGCTTATAAGTGAAACGTTCCTAAATGAGGATCTTTTTTCGAGACAACACACAAAATCCTCTAACACCATGCATTTTTTCGTGATTTCGGTCGGTAGTCGGTCGCTTCGACGTGGGTGCTTTGTTGACTCACACGAATTGACCGCCGTGTTTGTCGGTGGTTCAAGCCCCAGGCTAAACGATCGATTTTCACTTGCTATCGTCCAACCCGTGTTAGGAATTACACGTTAAAAGGTAAGACCTCATTAATCCTTAGCTTGCCACAAGTTTTGACTTCTGAGGGTTATCGTTCGTGGGGGTGCGACTGCTGGTTAACGGGAAAACAGATAGTAAACAGATTTTTAAACGCTCGAAAATAACGATACCTTCGGTTCACCATGTGCAGGCTACGCAGATGTCGATCGTTTTGATTCTCGTATGAAATTATCCAGCCATGTGTCATCCAATATTACATATCGAGGCATAAATTCGGATTTTTTTATGGTGGAACAGCTCTAAACATCGCTCAGAATCATCAATTCGTTGTTGTTTTTGGTTGACTGTGAGCTCGCGCTGCACCCACTTCGAATAGAGTTTTCGCATATCCAAATATTCATGGAAGATATGTTCAACACGTTCCTTTGATATCTTTAAAGCCACAGCCATCTTGATGTTTTCGTCGGTAACTGCCTCTTTGGTGCGTCCACTGCGTGCATCGTCGTTTGAAATTAGCAAACCACTTCTCAACACTTTATTTTCTTGGTGCAAGGTCCGAATAATGTTTATCAAGTCACCAAAAAGCAATGCTTTTGTAAACACACGAAATACCTTCATATCCATTTTCTTCAAACCAACAAAAATGCTTCACTCAAAATATTTCACCCCATAAACTAGTAGTCCGACAACTGTGAAATTTGTACACGTCGCCTTTGAAGATTAGTGTTAGTTTTCGGCCCACCTAATAACTTATTTCTATTTATGTCGAAAATGGCAAATATATTTCGACGTAGGTATCTGATCTAAGCCCGTGGAATGTAATCTAACCCTTTTCTTGCTCCATGTGAAATCTGCTCATGAACAAATAAGCCATGGAAAGAGACAAAGGGTTGTCCAATGCGGTACCCTCATACTGCTAGTGAAAACAGCAAACTGAAAACAAAATTCTTGAGGATCTTCTAGAAAAGGGAGGCCTCGATAGACTTGAATTGGCTGATCTGATTGGAAAAGCCTAGGAGAACGGCCACAGAAAAAGTGAGAAGTGCTAGGAATTTTTGTATTTATTATATTTTGTATTTATATGCATTGAAAAGTTTAGAAATGTAAAAATGTGGAATGACATCGATATGAGCAAAGTCCGTTTACTTTTAACGCAACTGTTACAGATATAAACCAGATAAATATCAGTTATTACAATAATGCTAACTTTCTTAGCGACAGTAGGTATTTTTGTTCTGGTTTTGAAAAAGTTCCAATGAGGAATACTAATAATAATGATAATAATGATAATAATATGACATGCTATCAGCATGTCCAGCATATGCGGTCTCGGCCTATATCCATCGACATAACGCGGCCCTAAGAGTGATATATTACCATCTACGGCACTCTTACGGTATTGACGAGACACCGGTGTTGCCCTACGCTCCGGGGGATATTGAATCCGTTGTGGGGAATGAGAAGTG
>WOGP01005197.1:0-13342 GCA_015342065.1 Leptinotarsa undecemlineata
ATGAACAACTTGGAGACCACTATAGTAAACTCGGACCTGGGTAAAAAACATATTCATTTTTGGTACAGATATGTAGACGATATTCTTGCCTGTTTCAAAGGTACTACACGAAATCTGAACCAATTCATGACATTTATGAATAATCTCAATAGCAACATTCAGTTCATACTGGAAACAGAGATAGAGAAACAGATAAATTTCTTAGACCTGGACATTACACACAATCAGAATAAATTTGAGTTCAATGTTTTCAGAAAACCTAGGACCACACAAGCACATGAATCAAATAATCAAATCAATTTGTGAATAATTAAATGGAGTTCTTCAGAAAATAGGAACATTTTTGTTAACTCTTGAGGGGAAAATTCTAACTATAGAATCTTGGTACAGTTACTAACATCATGAAGAACTGATATAATCGTCATCATGAAAACTCTGGATAGAACATTTTCAATTGTAAGTTTATATAGCCAATATGATAGATATGATAGATTAAATTTCTTCTTCATAACAATCATTTCGAGTTGAATAAAATAGATATATTTCTATGTCCGCCTTTCATAATTCAACTCATTTGAAGCTATGGACGATAATGGTTGTGTTTGATTTCTTCTCTGTGGACAATAGCTTTCCAGACAAAAAATTGTCTATTTGTCACTTGAAATGTTTTACTGAAACACCTGTCCAAATGTATATATCAGAGGAATGTTTCAAATGATCTAAGTTGTCTAATATGAGAAATAAACAAAAAATATGTTTCAGTGTACCATTTGATAGCTGTTAGTTCACACTTAGGTGTCAATTTCTTCACATAAACAAGTGTGTGTGGTTCAAGATGTGCATTTGATGAATTAGGAAGTATTCCAATGGGTATGTTGAAAATAACATTTTTAAAGGAATGAAATGAAAATTGATGACGTGGATAAATGTCGATCAAATGATACCACCCGAAAGTGAAAATAATTGCAGTTTCGTGATTGTTCATAAGTTTTGGTGATCCTCATAACACCTGATACTGGTGAAGAAAATCAACGAAATTTTTGATATGAGTCATTGAAAAGAATATGAAACTGACTCACTTGATTTATAATTCGATATGGTGGCTAGGGAAGATTATATATTCAAGAATTGATTTGAGAACTAATGTATTTATCATGATTCGTTACATAATAATAATAATGGCTTTTATTGATGATTCCATACAATCTTCTCCCCGTAAGAAGATAAATTTTTATCTTACGTTTGAAGTTTCCTATTGGCCGCAATGTTGAGAGTTATGGTGAGTGAAACATCCGCGAAATATTTTTATGTTGTGGTATTGTTGAATGTGTCCTGAATCTTAAGTTAGGATGGTGTATGTCATTTCTGGAGGATATTATTGCGAAAAGGTAAAAGGTTTTTTTGTTTCAATGAGTTGAGAAAATGTTGCACAATGAAATGTACATCTGGATTCATATTTCAATCAACCCACATACCGGAAAGGTTGTGAAATAGGTTCTTGTTTTCTCATACCCGTATTGAGCCTAATGCATGCATTCTGGAGCTTTTGGATTCCAAATCTCAGTATGTCAAAACTACTTCTGTCTCAGATCGTACAAACGTCAAACAAATGAGAAATAATTTTCAGTCAAATTCAACCGATACTACCTTTTATTGAAAGTTTAGGACCCTCCAAAATAGTGCCTGTGGGTCATTGATAGTACAAACTTATTTTGTTTATATTAGTAGGCCTCTTGTGATCTTCAATATAGGGCTCATATGATGAGTTACCGGCTCTGGTGGATGAAGTAAACTTGTACTTATACCTATTCTCATTACAATTATTTCATTATTCCACATCGACTGCTGTCGCTGTCATATCCGATACTCAGAAGAATTTCGAATAATCTTTTCGGCATTCGCTAATCTCCCCAATTTGAGCCATTGTTGCTTCCACACCTTTCAACACTGCTTTTCAGAGTGTCAAAATGGCAACATTGCCCAATTCACAAGCTGATATTGCCTGATCGATTCTGACAAGAACTCTTGGTATATACGTGAACGACTAATGATTTGCTTCGTCACTACATAATTCCATTCTGTAAGAGTTATTTCTTGAGTTCAATGCCTTTTTGACCATCTTTTATACTTTATATATTTTATGCGTTCTCTCCCTCTCATAGATATAGACAATCCTACTGAAACTAGTAATCTTTGACGAGTTTACCGTTACCTTTCACGAAAAAACCATCTATGGGACCCCCCGTTCCCTTGACAGTCGCTACCAATTTAGTGTAACTTCTTTTTTGACACCACTCCGAGTGAAATACAGGTCATCATCATTTTTAGAACTTCTTCTCATCTTATTAGTGGCCCATAGATCAGGCTTTTCGAAATACAGCCTTCCAGTAGTAGAACCTTCAGGATTTCAGGTTTTATCCTATACGTTTCCCTTGTTATTTGAATGGTTTATTATTCCCGGACTCGGCAACCTATTGCTAAGTTTTGAAACGTGGTCTCATTTCAAAGAGCTTCTGGGTTTCTCATAAGATCATTCACCTGCAAATGCTCTAGTTTTATGGATGACATAATGTCATTGGAATAGCCCACTAGATTACCTGAAATGATGCCCTTGGATTTTTTATGGGAATTCGAGAAATTTCAATGTTTATCAAATCCATTTATTTCAAAATATAAATATGACAAGAGGTTCTTCAAACCAAAACATTTCGTAATATTATAAATGAATTTACAAATTGTCTTCATCATTGTTAGAGAGTTGATATCATTCATTGAAATGAATTGAAATTAGTTTTGAATATATTTTTTTTTGGATTATGTAGGCAGATTTTTTTTAAAATTCAAAACTGCTTAATTTTCATTATCCATTAATGTATTTCAAAAACTGAATTGAGAACTGAAATACTCAATTTTCTATTGAATAAATCATAATGACATCCCTTCAGCTACGGCACACAATTGTTGATATCTTGTCTCGTTCAAAAGTTTAAAGAATATTTTTACGTCTGCACTGTAGAATATTGTTAGCACGAAGTTTAATAAAAACATATCCATATCTAAGCAGCAATAAAATGAATCTGCAACTACTATTCAAATAATTCTTCACTGAAATTGGTAGTTGTAAAAATACGTGTAAACTAATCTAAAACCAGAAACATCTTAATGAAGGTCACGAATCTTTCAATCCTTTCTAATTGGACCAAGCAGATGAGAGTTTAATTGGCTTGTATTTGCAAAGGTGTGATGAAAACCTCTGAAATATATGATGTCGCAGAAAAGCAATGACAATGAAGAATTTCAGATCAACCAAATTCAATTTACCTCATATATAGAGTCTTTTATTAGGCGCTTTCTATTTTCTAATTTAAATTAAACAAAGTATGTGTGAGATATCATCAAAATTATTTATTCGTTCGAAAGACCTATTGATATCATTATGTGTAGAATTCAACGTCGTTCAAATGTCCTCCACAGCTTCTCTGAGTGGAACGTAAAATGTTCATGACTCTGATGCATAAATCAGGCTGAATTTGACAGATAACTGTGGTTTGAGACTCATTTGGATACACCAGCGACTCAAGAGAACCCCATGAAAAAAGTTCAATGGAATCATATCATACGGTCTCGGTGACCAGTAAACATCACCTTCACGTGTGATGACCATGTTCGTGCAGAATATCCAATGTGGCATCAGCTATGTGGAACGTAGCGTCGCGCGTCGTCCTGTTGAAACCACATGTCGTTGGTTACCAACACCAAACAATGAGTTTTCGTGATGCATTGAACGCTCTTGGACCTCATGTGTATTGGTATCATCCCAAGTTCGAAGAGTTTGTTCGTTCACGTACCCATTTATCCAGAGAGGGGCCTCATCGCTGAAGATGATTTTTTCTTGGAAATCAGGGTCAGTTTTCAACTGTTTCCCAGCTCATTCAGCAAATACACGTCATTGTTTATGATCATTCACCATCAGTGCTTGGGTCAGTTGAACTTTGTACGGGTGCGGGCCCAGATCACGACGCAAAATTCGCCAAATTCGTTGATGTTCAGATGTTGGTCGATCATTGGACTCAAATTCATCCACCACATTGCGAATTGTCCTCTCGGTAGGACGATTGTGGCGACCGTAAAATGGACGAAGCGCTAGGTACGTTGCCTGAACAGAACACCGATTTTGATAAAACAAATTTATTATTTGCACGTGTTGTTGAATGATATATACGTCCATAGTCATTTGGCAAAACAGACTGTTGGAAGACCCTATATAAACTTTCAGACACAAACACAATGAAAATGCCCCGCGAGACAACTCCTGTTATATGAAATTTAGTTATAGAAATGTCATTTTTTTCTATTCAGTTATTCCCTCGAATATTTTTTTTAATGGATTTATTAATCCTTTGTGCTACATTATGTAGAATTGAATTAGATATCATACACGGGAATGCTAAATCCAATTAATGAAACATAAATCACATTTCTAGAGTAAAAAAAATTTGCAATGTATTCAGTTTTAGTTAGATTTTGAGAATGTAGTGCAAAACGTAAATATTGGTTCATGCAGGAAAAATTTTTTAATTTTGCGAATCGATGAATTGATTCCAATAACAGGCTAATGATAATCTTCTGTAAACTTTTCCCAAAGTTAATTATTATCACGTTCGGCAACTGTGAATGAATTTCCCAAAATATTTAGTGTGGTTGATGTTTGACAGACTCGAATGTAAGCAGTAGACACTATAATACTGTGTTTATTTATTATTTCAACTCCGATGTTTACATCTAGGTAAAGTTATGACACTACTAAGTAGTATGAAATGGAAATAACAATTTCATTTTCTACCATTAAGACTCTATATTTAACCGAATTCGTATAGTGAAGAGTGTAAAAATTGAAATATATGCGTTTGGAAACAAACCAAGGTTCGATTTTGCAGCCTGCGAATAAAATAAATTCAAACATATATTGTTTATCATTGAAAAGTTTCAGATTTCACTAACAAAATGAATTTGACAAATGATTTGATGAAGTTGATCATAACATGAACTTTCCATCGGTAGTAGTTATACGACTAGATATATCTACATCGTAAATCAAAAGTTGGTTTAGCAGGTTCACTAGTCCTTGTATATTTTTGAAATCGATACTTTTTGGCCCATTCATTCTCAAATAAATATGTACTAACTCTATATTTTTCTCGATATCTGCTGGGCTGAAGCCCTTCCAGAATGATATTTTGAAGACGTTAAAGAAAAAACATTCTACCTAATCATATTTGAAACTCATTATGTCTGAAATGCCTCAAATTGTCTGAGGGAAGAGTATAAATTCTGTATGGAGCTGAATATAAATATTCGGTTGTTGTTGTTTCTTGAAGTGAATATTGGAATTTTTAAAGATAATTCTGACACAAGTAAACAGGTGAATAAATAATTTGAAGAATGTTACGAATAATTCTTAACCACAATACTGCACTGAAAAAATACCATACCCATATCAGGACAAATACAGTCTTTCAATGCCTGTTTCGCCAATCAAGTTGGCATCATCAGGAGATGACGAAACGTTCGTCTACAGACAGTGTGTTTATTCTGGTGTAGAAAGTGTTCTCTTTGGATAATTTTCATGGCTTTATGGAAGTGCTTTTTAGTTCCTTGATATAGAAATCACCTTTCAGTACTTTGTTCTTTTATTAAAGGAAAGACAAGGTTAGTATAGGAATAGGATGTGTATCAAAGAAATGAGCCAGTCTAACTTCTTATATATTCTTATGGTGCATAACAGTGTTTTCCATAGCTGACGGAATGCTAACATGATATATCAATCTTCATCATCATCAATCTTCAAATGTAGGTTGCCACCAGAATATTTTATAATTTTAGCCACACTCATCACTATCAATAAATTTCATAGATCAATGTCCATAGTAGTAGAGTTTTCACCGATGGATGGAGTGAATTGAGAAGAAGGTTTATGTTTAAATTGAAAGGGGTATATTTTCAGATGGGACTAATTTTAGTTTTCGACTTTCTGCTTCTCCATAATTACATAAAAAATAAAATAACTCATTCGTGACATGAAGTCAAATTGTTTGGAATTAATTTATTCTTCATCTTTAAATGTTACTACAACTACTACTTTTCCACACTTTTCTGGAAAGAGAGGCTAGTTGGACTGCATATAGACTTGTGCACATTGTCAATTGCACAAATCAGTTTATTGCAGAGTACAACAGACTATTGGTTGATACTGGAAATTACCTCTAACTTAATTCCTCCAACTTTTAATTACGAACTGCCATATAAAGTACTATTCTCTAGTAGACTGGATATTCTGGGATGACGAAATATCAAGAGCAGATAGTTGTTTATTTACAGATGGATCAAAAACACCTTCCAGTTCTGGTGCGGGTGTTTTTAGCCGCGGACCCAGGACAGCAACCTAGGAACCTATGCGACTGTATTTCAAGCGGAAATGCACGCTATTGATTTTTGTGCGGAAAGATTGCAAGAATTCAATCACAAGTCAATGAAAATATTCTCGGACAGTCAAACGGCGTTGGAAGCTCTTGGCTCCTACCGAGCAACGTCTAAATTGGTAGCAAATCGCCAAAAAGAACTCTTCTCGATAGGAACATTCAACAGATTGTCTTTGGTCTGGATTCCTGGCCATACTAGCCTAGAAGGCTGCTGAATCTCTTGCAAAGGAGGGTGCTGCAAGTAGCTTCAACCAACCGGAACCTGTCATTAGCATCGTTTTAGGCTTTGTCAAACAAAGATTGAACACCTGGATAGCAAGAACATTTATGGACTTCTGGCAGAGTCTTCCGGGATTGGCTCACTTCAAGCCGTGTATTCACCCTTCGAAGCTGGATATCAAACAGGTTTTCTAACAGGTCACTGTCATTTCTCCTGTCCTGTCTTGTGCTTCTCCAAAATTGAAATCAATACTTTCAAACATACTTTTGTTTTACTAAATTTTACCAAAGGTAATCAATCACTGAGGTACTTGGCTTCATTTGAGCAATACTGAAAACCAGTGAATAGTTTGATTTCTAATAAATTGTCACTGTTATATCTTTACTGGTCTACTGAATCGTCTCTGATTGATTGAAGACATTGTAAATATCCACATGGTGGCTTGATGAGATATTGTTTTACTAAGTGAACTAGTTATGTCACTAAAATTATCAAAAATCCTTTCCAGTGCAATTGGGAACTTTAATTTTTCAATATGACATGATAACATTTCATTCAATTGAGAAGTATACCTACTCACAGAAATTGAGATGATATAACTATTATATGTAGGTGCTCTATTTTCTCAAATATCGCTAAATTCTATGCAATGTGGTAATGGTTTGTGCAATGTACCTAATTGGGTTTTTTTCAATTCCAATAATTTTGTGTATATCTCATCAAATTTCCCAAAGAAGGAGAATTTCACACAAATATTGAAGTAGGATAGTTAATTCGCAAAAAATAGTTACCCATTCTACGAACTTTCTGTACAATTGTTGTTGTTTTCCATTTATTCCGACATTCCCTTTCTTCATAAGGTATTTTGAATCCAGATTTTTAGATAGTGTGCCTAATGAGAATTTGTAATTTGATGTCATATGTAATATTTTAAAAATTAATGTTCACTTCAACATTCCAAAATGTTGAATCGATATCTTATGAAACTACCCATTTAGATAACTCAACTCAAGAAAACCAAACCCTCTGTCACTAAAATACGTCCCTATTACATTCTGTAACTGAGATGTCTTCCTTAGAAAAATCAAGATATCAACACTGTTACTGCTGAATGAACTCTTTATCCGCAATACATAATATTTACGTTTTTAATGGTTTATTATAAAAATGTGTAAACTCTTACCTACCACATATTCACCGTTAAAATTCAAACACATACTTTATACTACTATACTAAAATGTCAACAAAAAACGTAATCTACTTTATCTTTATTGCACCTATTATTTATATACACTTCAAAGACTTACAGGATGTAATATATCTCAGGCAGCCTTTAAAACATTCAATTATACTGAAATATGCATGAAATTCAAGAAGTAATACTATTGAGTACAAAATTGTAAGCAAATTGCAGAGATCAGATAATGAGAAACAGTTACTATTAGACGATTCATGAATTACCTCGATAGAGCTCATACACAAGTGAGAATTGAATTATTTGAATATACTGTATTTGCTTAGAAATTAATCTCATTCTTATTATTTTCAGAAGTATTCAAAACTATTCATATTTTCCCGTTCCTCTATTTTTTTTTGCAAAATCAAAAATAGTTTTAACAAGCTCTATTTCTTAAAATATGAATATCGGCTGGGGCTTCATTAGCAGTTCTATTTATTATTCGTTGTAAAATTCTCCTCAGTTGACAGTATCTCCCTGATTTGCTGTGATAACGATATTCTTTTTGAAAATTATAATCAAAATTATTATATTGTAAGTAGATTGGCACGCAAGCCAACAAATCAAGGTGCTATCTAGAGTTGGGTTTTGAGAATTGAACGGCAGGCTCCCAAATATTTGAAATAAAAAATCAATTTCTGTTGAAAGGACATTGTATTTATTTTAGTAAAACTCTCAAGTTTTAAAATATTTGAATTGAGCATTGAATTCTATGACAATTATTCACAATAAATTGTTACAATCAACATATACCCTACGTAGTTCCTCAAGGAACAATTTTTTGACCTATTTTGTTTTATGTTAAATTTCCTAACCAAAGATATCTGCCTGCCTTGATAGTTAATTGAATTTTTTAGGAAGAATCAGCCTTGAAATCGGAGGTTGATACTTCATTTTGAACAAAAATTTCCAGATTTAATTGGCTGGCACTGTGTTTCATTAGCCAAAATACATTTTTTTTAATACAATACAATCTGAAAAATAAACAAAGCTAAATCAACAGAGAATCTGTTGAAATGTAATAAAGGTCAAACTGGGAAGTTCACCCCAAAAAGTTATTGCGTAATATAAACCACTGGAAAGTCCTACTGGTCAGTAATTTGTCGTATTCAAACATTTTGCCTGAAAATCGAAAATTCCAATAGAAAAA
This sequence comes from Leptinotarsa undecemlineata, assembly GCA_015342065.1. Classification (NCBI taxonomy): domain Eukaryota; kingdom Metazoa; phylum Arthropoda; class Insecta; order Coleoptera; family Chrysomelidae; genus Leptinotarsa; species Leptinotarsa undecemlineata. The sequence continues at coordinate 9,088 of WOGP01005197.1, forward strand.
ATCAAATGTTTATACTTAGCTCTCTTTAGTGATCGACGTTTAAGAAAATAATCTTCCTCCGTTTACAAAATCTGAAACTCAATATAAAACTTCCGCCTCTCAATTTGTAGGAAAAGTTACTGACTGATTGGACTTTACAATGGTTCATATCACGTAGTAACTTTTCTGTGTGAACTCTCTAGTTTGCTCTTTATTACACTTTCGCAGATTCTCTATTGATTGGGCTTTGTTTATTTTTCAGATTGTGGGAGGTAACTTACCAAAAAAAACAGTTAGAAGTATTGAGTGCTCCACAAAAAAAACTTCTTCCAAATAATATATAATAGTATTTATGAAAAGTACCTTGTGAATATCAATTACGTTAGAATTTTTCCTACTACTTGTGAGTCGTCTGACTTATCCATTATCTTCAGCCTCATGAGGTTATTGCGTTCTATTTCTATCTTTTCCATGCCATCCATTGAACAACCTTGGGTCCCGTACTAATTTGTACAGGCTATTTGTATGTCATTTTTCTTCGAGACCTGATTTGGGGGTCGTCATGAATTATTTTCCTCCTTCGATCCAATAATTCACATTGGTCTCCGTTGTACAGCTCTATTTTGTTTGGGTGTCTTCTCAACGAACAGCCCAGTGAAAAGCCCTGTAATTGTTCTGATCCTTTTTCTGCTTTTTTCCTGTCTGTATTCCCAAGTATATTTTCTCAGTCCCGACCACTTCCCAATCTGGTTCCATACCTCCACATTCGACTCATGATCTACATAGACCATGAGTCAACTGTGGAGGTATGGAGGTATGTGGAGGTTTGAAGGTGCGAAATACGGACCATGCGGTCCGTATTTCGCACACTCGTGTTTTCATGATGACTGTCTATTCCTTGGAAGGAGATTACTTTTTAGATCTCATACACATTCGATTGATGTAAGGGACAAGGGCTAACTCATAATACCACATCATTCGACAACTATTTTCTAAAAGAGCTTTACCTATACTGCTATTAAAAATTTCAATTCTAAACCTATTCAGTACAAGGACACAAATTTGAGAGCATTTAACAATTTTATAAAAAAATTATCACCATCTGCACAGTGAATAATGTAGGTAAATGTTGATCGAACAAACTTACTAATGTCTGGTTTTTCAGATAGTATTATTTTTAATTTTGTAATTCATAGGGCCACATGGTACTAGCAATTCTAGATGAGCTTCAGGGGGTTAGGTGTAAGAGTAGCCGAAGGCTAAATCACGCCACATGATGTTCAAGCAAGAAACATATTCTCCTTATTATGTAATAAATTGTAATCTCTACATATATATTATATTTTTTCAACGTAGTGTGCGCGCTGGTCAGGCTCTATCTTCCGAAGCCCCGATACATTCGGGATGGCGTGCCATCATTATCAACCAACGACCACTTCCCACACCCTGGGGTAAGTTATCATAAGGTCCGAGAATCATGTGCCCTGATCAAGCCGGTATGATTTTAAGATTCAAAACTAGAGAGGAGAACTACCAAGTTCTCTAATAATCAGAATAACTATCTTGACAGAGTGGTCTGGATAGAGTCTGCGGAGTTCGAAGAGAAAATCTCAATATTTTATCGCTTTTTCCTTCTCTTTTCTGACGATATTCGTCTCGACAGGAGCTGAAAACTCTACGACAAATATCGTTTTGCTCTGGTGGTCGAGAAGGACTACATCAGGCTTATTACTTTTTATGAGCCGGAGGGTGGAGAAAGAATAGTTCCAATAAATTCGGCACTTCTCATTCCCCACAATGAATTCAATATCTACCGGCGCGTAGGGCAACACCGGTGTATCGTCAATACCGTAAGAGTGCCGTAGATGGTAATATAGCACTCTTAAGGCCGCATTTTGTCGATAGATATAGGTCGAGACTGCATTTGTTGGACATGCTGATAGCAGGTGCATTAGGGTCTCGGGTGCCTCGCGGCAGGCTCTACGCCTTGTGTCGGGAACCGCTATACCCATCACACAACTACGGTAGACTAAGGTGTTAAAGACACCATCCTGGCAAGCCATGATGAACCCCTCAGTTTTCCGAATTCAGTCCACTAGACCTGAGAGTGGGCTGAAGTCACTCTTCTCGGTTTGACACTTCAACCGATGAGTTTGAGTAGATGTTAGATAATTTTGCCAAGGGCTTATATAGTTATTTCTCAAAGCTTTCCTCTCAAGTAGATAATACACGGTAATTACTGTCAGGGGGATATGACATGATACTCGTTTCGATAATTGAACGTCTTTTACTGAAATGGGTTGAGTCCGGCCGAGATATACCTAACACATCTTTTGTCTCTAGTGAGTGGATATTTTGTAGTTATACAAAGTAACATCAAATATTATTACACTATGAAATACATTTCTCCATATGGAATCCTTGAAACGAGGGTTAGCAAAATAACGGTGAAGTGATTTTTATTGAAAGTTAAATTCAGGTTGTTGAAACATTCAACAAAACTCGAACTTACAGTAACACAAAAATATTATGAGGGTTAGCTGAAGCCAGAAAATGTTTGTTCTTGTTTTACTACTCGTATTTTCTCTTGGTAAATACATTTAAATAAGATTTCAATAATCTTTCTAGTAAACAAATTATGTACCCCCTTTAAGGGGCTGTATCTTAACAAGGAATGCTGCAATGAAGTTTCTTTATATGAATGATCCTATCTTTTTTTCAATGAGGAATCACCTCCTTGAATGTTCTACACTTATTCAGTTACACCCTGTATAATGCAATGCGGTAGCCAGGCATTTAGACGTGGGTGCTTTGTTCACTAACTCGAATTTTCACTTGCTATCGTCGAACCCGTGTTAGGAATCACAGGTTAGAAGGTAAGACTTCGTTAATCCTTAGCTCGCACAAGATTCGACTTCTGAGGGTTGTCGTTCGTAGGGGTGCGACAGTTGGTTAACGGAAAAGAGATTTTTTCTAAATAGATATGATCGAGCATAGTTTTGGTAGTAAAATCAGTCGAAACTATATAACTTTATCGTCATGAAATTCTTCTTTGACAGCAATGTCATCTCTTTTGTAAAACAAAATGAAGGGTATCTTCGGAGGCTCCAGTAAATTATATTTCACCTGTTCATTTCTCAAAAATAAACGGGGAATATGTGTCATTCATTCAACTTCTGGAATGAAGTGAATCTATTTTATATATAATGAAAATCAACTCTGGAATTTTTATCAACGTAAATTACTTCGGTTACTGAACTCAACGCAATAATTAACACTGAGCAAATAATACAGAAGTATGCACATATTTCTGCTAGAAAAACGTAGGTGGCTTTGCATTTCATTGGTCGCATTCGCAGAATAAGAGACGTCTTTGGGTCAATTTACAAAAATGCATACAATTGGCAAAGGGTAGAAAACGATAATAAATAATGAAGGTAATACAAAAATGGAATCCAATTCTGTATTGTTATGGTAACTACCTTATTATTATGAAAAGTACTCTGTATATTACAATATACAGAGTATATGGAATAACGTTGAAAACAATATTGATATACATCAATATTGTTTTCAACGTTATTCCATCAGTAGGTCATTGTGAATTCCAATCGGCAATATTCATATTATAATTGATTTTTGTAAATCTTTTTCCTGGATAATTGTTGAAACGAGTCATAACGTGAACTCAACAAAAGTTATATCAAATCAAATCAAATCAGTTTATTTCCAGACACTCCACAACACGGAAAAAGTCAGTTATACTAAAATATTGAAAGTCATAATACAAAGAAATATATATAAACAAATAAAGAGTAGTAATATGAAAATATCAAACAGAAGTATGAGAAAATATGAACAGTTGAGTTTGATCACTAATACTATTCAATATGGAAGTTGAGAATATAAATAAATAATAATATAAAATTGAAAATATGACAATTGGAAATGGGACAATCGAAACTGTTGCAATCAAGTGATTAACATTTCAAAATGACCCTAGAAATATTCATTGAGGGAAAATGTATTGCCATGTAACATTTTTTTTTTGAAAGAATAAAGGTTTGATAGCTGTTTAAGAGAGATAGGTAGTTTGTTGAATTATTTGATGGGCATAATTAGAGGACCGTTTGCTAATTCCATCACTTTATGGTGGGAAACAATAAAAGTAGAATTGGATCTTGACGTACATCCTGTGGCGAGACGAAGTTATCTCTTGATTGAAATTTTTGGAAATGAGTTTTGACATAAATAACACAGTTCAATATTATATATA